>VDFB02387859.1:0-66865 GCA_007258455.2 Sequoia sempervirens | reverse complement strand
AACCTTACAATCCTGGGAAAAGATTGTAACATCTCTTCCCAGGCCTTCTGGATACCTTACTCTTAAGTGTATCCAGCCTTATAATCCTGGAAGCGAGCTTTTCACTTCTCAGGCCTTATGGATACCATATATTTTGGTGTATCCATCCTTAAGATCTTACATGTATTGTAATGTAATATTGCATACTATCCTCAAGTTATGTCCTTGTGCACGAAGAATGTCTTATTAACTTTTGAAGATATTACATCCAAAAGTTCATTTCTTGTTCTAGTCAAGGGCCATCATGTTTTTGCCTTCCTGAATTTGTTTATCCTTAAATGCCTTAATAGTTTCTTCTCTTTCCCATGTAGCATCTTCTTCAGGAAGTCCCCTCCATTTGATTAGAGACTCAGTAATTATCCTGTTCCTCAATTTCCTTTCTCTGGAGTCTAGTATAAATTATGGTTCTAAAGTAAGTTGCCCTTCCTCATCTAGAAGAGGTAACTCAGTGCAAGGGATGACTTGCTTCCCAAGGACCTTTTTAAGCCTAGATACATGGAAGACATTATGGATCTTGTTGTGCTTTGGTAGCTCTATCTCGTAAGCTACCTCGCCCACTCTTCTTATAACTTTGTAAGGACCATAGAAACGTGGCTTTAGCTTTTCAGCCCCACTCTTTTTTATTGATGTTTGTTTATATGGCTGTAGCCGCAGAAAAACTAGATCTCCAATTTCAAATGCCCTTTCTATGCAGTGTCGGTTAGCATAGATTTTTTGTTGGTTCTAGGCTTGTTGCAGATTTTCCTTAAGGGTCTTCATGAGGTCGATATTTTTTTGTATGAAGTCCTGTGCACTTTGTACCTTGCTTTCTTAGGTGACCAAATTTCCAAAGGAAGGGGCTTCATATCCATATAGGGCCTTGAAGGGGCTCATTCCAATTGACATGTGGTGGGTGGTATTATAACAATACTCGCCCATATGTAGCCATTTTATCCATGCGGTTTGCTGACCCGTGACATAATTTCTTAAGTAACCTTCTATCCATTTGTTAACTGTCTCTGTTTGCCCATCCGTCTGCAGGTGGTAACTAGTGCTTGGAGTTGGATTTGTTCCTGCTAGCTGGAAAACTTCTTGCCAAAATTGGCTAAGAAATTTGCTATCTCGGTCACTGATGATTGTTTTGGGTATCCCATGAAGATGAAAGACTTCCTTAAAGAATAATTTTGCTATCTAAGACGCTTTGTATTCCGATGAAATTGCAAAGAAGTGGGCATACTTAGTATGTCCACTATCACATAAATGCTATCTTTTCCATGTATCTTGGGCAATCCGGTTATGAAATCCATCGAGATACTTTCTCATTTTTGGTTGGGAATGGGTAGCGGTTGTAGTAGACCTGCAAGATGACTTTGTTACACTTTATTTTGTTGACAAGTCATGCATTCTTGTACATGTTTGAGCACATCTCCTTTTAATCCATTCCATGAATACTTCTCTCTAATCTGTTTATAAGTTTTGTAGTATCCTTGGTGGCCGACCAGAGGACTATCATGGAATTCCATAATAATTTTGTTCTTTATCTTTGAGTGGGGAACAAGAAGTATCCTTCCCTTATATAAGATAAGATCATCCCATATCTTGTATTCTTCATTTGGCATTCTTCCTTCTAAAATCTCGGAGGCTTGTGCATCTTTGGCATACTCGGTAATAATGTCATTTTTCCAGTCCTTTGAAATGCTTGCGATGGTATTGAGGTAGGGGCACCTAGATAACGCATCTGCCACTTCATTATTAGTTCCTTTAACATATTCTATGTCGAAATCATAGGCTTGAACTCGGCTCACCCACTTTTGTTGACGATCATTAAGATCCTTTTGATGCATGAAGAATCGTAGACTATTGTGATCTATTCTGATGATGAATTTTCCACAAACTAGGTATTGTCTGAACTTGGTTAGGGCATGCATAATAGCCAACATCTCTTTGTCATAGATGGAGTAGTGCCTCTCGGTCTCAGTCAACTTGCAGCTTGCAAAAGCTATTGGATGTTTCTTTCGCATGAGGACGGCTACGATTCCATCTCCCGAGGCATCACATTGTAGCTCAAAGGGTAGTGTGAAGTCGGGAATGCAAAGGACAGGGCAGGTACTCATGGCTTCCTTGAGTTGTTCAAAGGCTTGTTGTGCTTGGTCATTCCACACAAAGGCCCCTTTTTTTGTCAAGTCTGTGAGGGGAGCAGCTATCTTGGAGAAGCCCTTTACAAAACACATATAATAGCTGCATAATCCCACAAAGCCTCTAAGTTGAGTCAAGGTCTTTGGTCTGGGCCACTCTTTGATGGCCTTAATCTTCTCCTCATCCACACTCATTCCTTCTACATTGATTTTATGTCCCAAGTAGAGTATTTCTTCCAGTCCAAATTCACATTTTGACATCTTTGCATAAAGGGATTCTAATTCCAAAATGTTTAAGACTTCTTCAATATGTTGGAGATGTTCTTCCCATGTTTTGCTATAGATCAAGATATCATCAAAGAAAATAAGTAAGAACTTCCTTAGTTGCTGGCGGAAAATGTGGTTCATGCATGATTGGAAGGTAGCTAGGGCGTTGGTGAGGCCGAAGGGTAAGACTAGGAATTCAAAATGCCCATAATGACACCGGAAAGCTGTTTTCGGTACATCTTCCTTTTTCATTCAGATTTGGTGGTATCCTGACCGTAAGTCAATTTTGGAGAAATATCTTGCTCCGTGGATTTCATCCAATAACTCATCTATCCTTGGGATTGGATACCGATTCTTAATAGTTTTCTAGTTTAAAAACCTGTAATCTATACACATTCGCATAGTGCCATCTTTCCTTTTGACTAGCACTACGGATGATGCAAAGGGACTATTACTTGGTTGAATGTGTCCCATCTCTAGCAACTCTTGAATGGTCTTCTCAATCTCCTCTTTGAATCTTCGAGGATGCCTATAGGGGGTGGTGATCACCGGTTTTGCTCCTTCTTCTAGTTCTATTGAGTGCTCAAATCCCCTTTTTGGAGGCAGACCCGAGGGAATGTCTCCAAAAATCTTCTTGTGTCTCTTTAGAATAGGTTGGATATCCATGTGAATTGCTTGCTCATGAGAAGGTGATTTATCTAGCACCATGCATTGTGCTATCCATTCCCCTTGGTCGTGCCTTACAATCCTTTCCATCCTTTTGCATGATACCACCTTGGGAGACCCATATGGCAATCCTTTAAGTGTAACTTCTTGCCCATTGTGTTTGAAGCAGATTTCTAAGTTTGGGTTATCCATGGTAAAGCGCCCTAGGGAATTTATCCAAGGCATCCCTAAAATCACATCATTTTGTAGGTTCACAACATAGAAATCCCCTCTTATGGTATGTCCATCCAAGGTGATCTCTAGTTGAGGGATGATCTTTGAGCATTGATCTGTGGCTCCATTTGCAAGTGCTACCTTGAAACCATTGAATTTTTGAGCCTCCAATCTTCGCTTTGATACTAAACCTTTGCTAATAAAGTTATGGGAAGCCCCACTATCCAAGGCAATAATTTTTTGTCCCTTTAGTGTGCCTTTGATCCGAAAGGGTCTATGTTCACTTGCTTGAGAGATGATTGCCAATGTCCCTTGTTCATCTGGATCCCATTTTGCCTTTTTGGTAGGAATTTCTCTTGATTCTTCATCCGATGCTTCTTCTATCTTGTGTATTTGTCCCTTCTTGCATTGGTGGTGTTGTCCCCAAGGTTCCTTGCATCTAAAACATAAGCCTCTCTCCATTAATTCTTTCCTTCGTTTGATTGCTTCCTTGTCATGGCATCGGTGGCCAACGATCCATGGTTCATTGCAAAAGTGGCATGCTCTTTCTCTATTATCTCTCCTTCGTTGGTCTTGTTTGGGTTGTGACTTGAACGAGGGATTCTTAGCTTTTTCCTTCGAAGAACTAGATTCCACTTTCATGGCCCTTTGAATTGCCTCCCCCACGGTCTAGGGTTCCAATGGGTTTACTATGTTCTTAATTGGTTCCTTGATTCCTTCGATGAATAGATAGGTAAGCCTTCTTTGGGATAGGTCGGGGACCATGACAGCTAGCTTTTGGAAGTCATTTGCATATTCCTCCACAGTTCCATGTTGCCTAAGTTGGGTGGGTTCCTTGAAATACCACTCCGGATGCTTTTGATCGAATCGATTAATGAGTTTTTGAGTGAACTCACTATAGGTGACTATATTCCGGTGACCTTGGGTGATGAGTCCATGGTGCCACCAATCGTGAGCTATCCCTGATAGGTGTAAGACAGCAAATTTGATGGCATTCTCCTCGGTCATGGGGCTGAGGGAAAGATAAGTATCAAGCTTTTGAACCCATGACTGTGCGGTGGTCTTCCCGGAGCCGTTAAAATAAGGCAATGTCATCTTATTAATCTGGGATCTAAGTTCTTGTTGATGCGGGTTTTGTGACCTCAACCAACATTAGAATAAAATACCCAATGAAATATCCTACTCTCTCTTGAACAAAGTTTCCAATGTGCTAAGCTAAGTGATCACAAAGTAGACTCCAAGGTTCCTTGTGCATATAGGATAGTCTCAGTTGGTTTTGCTATGTTTTGTTGGTATTGCAAGGGGGACTTATGCTCAATTTATTGGTTCAATCCTTCTTCCTTTAAGACTCGTGCAACAACTTTTCAACACTTTGGAATACGGATACTATTGTCTATGAGTGCTGAAATCTTACTACTGTCAACTTTGAAAATAAAATAGAAAAGGATAAGGGTTTTAGAGGCTTGGCTAATTCTAAACTATTCCTAGGAACTCAAGAGACAAGTGTTGGACAGTGAAATTAAAACCTATCTTTGTTTTTCCAAGTACAACAACTAGACAAAGATGGTGCAATCTTCAAAGGGATTCACAAATGATATCCTATTACCCAAGGCCGTCTTCAATTTGAACAATGAACATAAGTAATAGAGTTCAAGTTTAGCAATTTGAAAGTTCAAACTAACCTTACACATCAAATTGAAAATCATTCAATTTAAAAAAGGTATGAACTAACTTCACCATTACCAACACTATCAATCCTTCATTCATTTAAAATCGTGGAAAATAAATCTATTATATTGAGGAAATATGACACCATGCTAACTTTCAAACTAACAAATGCTCATCAATGAGTCTAATTATTATTTTGATAGCGCTCTTAGCAACAATTTCACAAGTCTCCTCGAACAAATGAAATGAGAAGGGTTTATATAGGCACCCCAATTACAAAGCAACGGCCCAGATTGATCTGAGATCAATAGCCAAGATTATTCCTAGAAACCCTAATTAGAAAAGCATAGCTAACTTCTGTAACACATGGCGCAAGGAAGAAGAGCCACTTGGAGCATGGAAGACACTAACACCTTGCAAGCTAATCAAGCAAGCTATATTCCAAAACGCAATTCCCCTTGGCTTGTTCTCTGGCTGCAAATGCAATGAACCTTGCCATTACTAAATTGAGTTCCTCCATTAATATGCTCGGTAAGGTATCCAACTGCACTCCTATTACATCCAAGGCTTCAATGCATTGAGCAAAAGTGTCCTCCCACTTAGATGATAGCTGGGATTCTGGATAAAACTCTTTGAGAACCTCCTTGACTTGATTCTTCCTAACTCCTCCCACATTATTTGATGTAGACATGGCACCTGTATGATGCTTGAAGTTAGAAAGCATGCTTAAATTATAAAGAAGGTGTTATGCTTAAAACCCTAAGGCTAGGTGAGTGCATTAATGATGAAATAAACTGATTTGGAATTCCATAATTTCAACTTGACTACAAGGATTGATTAGAAACTGAGAAATCAGGATTTAGCCTACAATAAATGCAAACAAAAATGAATTCTCATTACCAACCCTTGTCCCTTCAAAAATATTCAAAGAAATTTAATTTTTGACTGGAATTTGTAGGTCTGAAGCTAGAATATATCTGCAATTTTGCTCGCAGCTTGTGAACCTATAGAAGCTTGAAGTTCTTGACTAAAACCTACAATTTGTGAATGTATTTCACTTCTACTCGAATTGATTAACTTTGCAACTCATAGATAAAGTTGCAAAACTAAGGGAGGCGCCTATGGCTATGCTGCAGCTTCTTGAGAAGAATTTGAGACTTGCATTGAATTAAAAAAACACTTCCAAGCGCCTTTCTTTATAGGCAAAATCTTTCCTTAAGAAATTCGCCCATCTCATGATTGGATGATTTATTTAGAAAAAGAGGAAGAAAGCTCCAACTTTCTAATTTTTTTCTTGGGCGCCTTCTTTGTTTTTTTTCTCCTTTTGGCTTGCCTGTGAAGTTTCCAAAAAAGACTTAAGTTAACTTTGTTTTAACTTGCTAGAAGAAAGTTGACCCCCATGTGGAATTTTTTGATTTTGAACTAGATTCTTTATCCCTCTCCCAAGTAAACTTCATGCCTTAGGCAATTTTGTGGACCTCCTCTTGGGAAATATGCCCCCCAACTAGATTTCCTATATTTCAAGTGAATTTCTCACCTTAGAGGGTATATTTGGATTTCTTAAGAACTTCAACATGGATTTCTTGAGGTTTCAACTGGATTTTACTCATTTGCCTTAGGCAATTTTATCCACTTCGAATTGGATTCCTCTTTGACTTAGACATATTCGCCCAACTAGAATTTTTACTTCATTAAACTAGATTTTTTACTCTTGGAGGTGGGCGAACTTCAACTGGATTTCTCAAGAATTCAACTAAATTTTCACCATGGGCGAACTTCATGGCTTGAGGAAGATTTCTACTTGATGAGGCGGACTTTATAGGTTTTTTGCCTTGACACTTTCGAAACCCTAACCTTGGCACTTTCTAAAAATAGAAATTACAAAAAATAGAAGAAAAAAAAAGCAAAAAGCAAAATTTCTAAAAATAGTAAACCTCCGATTGGTCCCAAAATGCCAAAAATGGAACTTTCCAAAAAGAAAAAAAGCAGATTTTCCTGAAAAAGCAAGGTTGTCTGAATTCACCCAAAGAATAGTCATTTTTACTCCAACAACCCTTTTGAACACTCCTGTGGCATCAAAAACTTCATTTGACCCCTCGAGCACTGACTTGACCTACTCAGCTATCCCAAATCATGACAAATTTCGACTCAAACCCAAACCTTGGAAGTGCCGACCCACCTCTACCTCGAGGGAGACTCAGAGAAACTAAAGCTAACACTAGAATCAACTCTAACACTAAGACACCAAACAAGACTACCGGGGGGGGGGGTCCCCATTTGCAATGGGGCGATGTGTGATTAGGTCACAACTGTTAATGTTATGGCAGCTTCGGGTTCATCCTTCCAGCCACGAATGAAGACATAAATCAATATAGCCTATCGGCTATTTATTTATATGTGATATTTAATGTGAAGGGGCACTTCACTTGGCAACAATATAATTTCTAAAAGGGCCGACCCTCCTTGTAATTCGCAAGTTATATTTGTAATTATCTTTTTGTATTATGGGCCGACCTTCTACATGAAGAGGCGCGACCTCTCTCATAAGTGTGTATTTATACAAGGTCTCTTCCTTTCATTTATAAGCAAGCTAGTTCATCTTCTTCCTTCACTTATGTGCGAACTGTTCAAGAGACAAGTGCAAAGTGTTCAAGAGAAAAGTGCGAATTATTCAAGAAGCAGATTGTGAATTACTCATAGTGCAGATCTGAGTCTCACGAAGAGCAGATTGTTATTGTCGCCATTATTGGTGCAGAATATTGGCCTTGTGATTGGCCTCATTGTAAAGTAATTGTTGCCTTTGTTATATATAAAAGAGATATATTTGTTGTTGGGTTTTTCTCCCTCAAGAGGAGGGTTTTCCCAGGGTATCTGCTGTGTTATTGTCTGATTTTGAATTAATTTTCTGTGCATTAAATCTGATCATTAAAATTTACATGGTATCAGAGCAGGTCTAAGAAAAGATCTGATCATAATTATTTAAGCAGTCTAAAGGGGATATTGTCTGGGCATTTGAGAAAAAAAAATTATGTGGAGTCTTGATAATCTATTGGGAAAGAATAAGCTCTCAGGTAAAGAAAAACGAATCAGGAGACAGGAGTGAGTCGTGGCGGAACTATAAGGTTTGATTATTATTGATTTATCTCTGTCGTTTCCACATCACGGGAGCTGCATAATCACATTAGACAAATTCGATTTCTCTGATTGGAAATTCAAACTCATTGGAGAATCCATGCATATTCGAGATACCATATAATAACACACTCAGTAATCTCAAGACAGTCGTCTGGTTTTGATTAAGACTCAAGCGTGAAAAGAGTGTCGCAGAGAATTTGCATATTTAATCCGGGCGGTCAAAATCAAGCCATACATAGGAATTATATGAGGGCAGTTTATGAGTGTCGGGATCTTTAAAGGAGCACGGGAATAATTATTCTGAGAAATAAAGATAACGAACTGCAAGGTTCTTATCGCAGTTAAAGTCAATCTAATTTACAATGGCAATGGTAAATAGGCATCAGGTGTAGCAATCCATGTTTGATCGGCCATTGGAGATAACAGAGGAAGATCGAAGGCATTGATCGGTTCGGGTCATTCACGAGACCACTTGGAGTCATCGCAATCTTCCCCATCTGTGAATGCGATTCACCCTAGATTAGTTCTTACGAATTTATTTGACCAGGCCATCTACTATTATAACTAGAAGCATCCGCATCGGCATTCAAGCATTTTACGGGATGATCTGTTTACGTAAATTTGTGGGCTTGATTCAATAAGCTATCACAAGTTGCGCATTGAGTCTCCTTATCAGATTGCCAATGAATTTTGAAGAGCCGTTACAAGCATCAGACCACAAGAAGCTAAGTTTTTTTTAATCATTCAAGCTGGAATTTCCTGTCAATGATAAAGAAGATGGGACATTTGAAGGAGTTTCTTGATGAGAATATGAAGAGTCGGGAGAAATATTAAAGCTTAGGAGAGTCCGCCGACCTTCATTTGGTATAACTTGTATTTTTTTTATTATTATTTGAAGATTGCAGATAAATCTCTCTACCATCGCTTGAGAAGACACGGGCTGGCTAGGCCTTGATTCGGTGTATCCCTTAAAAGCCTCCATTGACACGTAGCGGTTGAAGTTGTCTATTGGGAATTGTCCAAAATTGATGCCGTCACTCTATGTCTTGCCGCCTGAACTTGAAAATTGATTTATGATATAAAATTTGTGTGTTGGAACTCGTGCCAGGCAGGGAAGCTCCAGCGCAACAGTCAAAGTCTAAATCAATATTGCCATTGAATGTGTGTCTCTTGGCTCCGATATCATAATAATATTCATTGCTAACCTGGCAGTACATGTGTACAAAGGAAGTTTGGTATGGAGCGATGCCAGTAGAGGAATTAAAGGAACAAGTTGATACATCTCAGGGGTAGTCTCTCTATCGTGCAGTATAGAGTTCATCATGCTGCTGCATATCTTCCAGGTGTTATGCTTAGATGAATACGCTACAAATTGATTGAGATCAAGCTATAAAATGGCTACAACAGAATCAACATAAAGAGATAAGTATTTGTTCTTTGTTGTTTATATTTTTTTTATTTTTGTGAAATTCAATCTGCTGAGTTGTGCAGATCTGCATAATTTTTTTTGTGACTTGTAAAAGGTTGTGGTTTCTTTTTGAGTAGGTGATCTCTGACATAAGATCCCTTGAAGTTACCATTAGTTCATTTCGAGCCAGGTTCCATGTCAGTCGTGTAGGTCTCTGAGTGTGACTCTGAGATGAAAAAGAGAACTGAATTTTCGTTGTGATAGGATGATCACATCGATACCATTCTCTTGTGCATGGACTGTGATGGTACCTTGAGGGGTGAGGGGCCTGGTCCGATGTTAAATACGCTAACTGCATAATGCATTCAAGATACTTGCAGTTGTTCAGATTATCTTGTGTTGTGCTAAGTTTAGCACTCTCAAGAGGAGTAAAAGCTGGAAGAAAGATTTATATCGAAATTCAATAAAGATAAGTTTCTTTATCCCTTCAGTTTGATCTTTTGATATATTTCTCTTTCAGGTTGATTTCTTTATTTATTCATGATTTAATATTGTTCATAAATTATTCTGTATTCTTGCTATAGCTTGGAATAGTAAACTTTGTATGATTCTAGCCTTGATATTTCTTTGGATGGTTATAAACAGTTAGTAATCTCTCTCTAAAATGCTTCCAGGACAGATCTAAGAGTAGAAGGTGTTGAGAGATTGCCTAGTGATGAAAAGCTTGAGGCATCTTGTGAGGAAGTCATGCCAACCAAAGAAATGATCAAGCGTGAAGTCACAACTTGCAGCCATGAGACTGAGTTGGTGGCTAGAGGGAGTTTACTTCTAGAAGTCTTCCTTGCAATCTCTGAAGCAAGGGTCAAGAGGGAGTTTTGTAACTCATTGAGAAGAAGTGAAGATTGTACTGTATTGCAAAGCTAGGTGCTAAATCCTTAGAATATCCCTTCAGCTGCTAAGATCATAATTGCTCAAGACTGTCATCTAGATTTGTCATTGGTAGCTCCGCAAACCTATTCAGAATAGTGAGATCTGGGTTGAGGTCGAGGAGGTCTATCCTGAACTCTCTACAGTACCAGAGGTGTGCGTTGGAAAACAATTATCCAAGTCAAAGTTGTAGGCAATCTTGGACAAAGAGGTCAGAAGGTTGATGCAAGTGCTTGAAGATTCAAAGGGAGCCTGCTGAGCTTGAAGAAGATGGTAATCTTGTTGCAGCTAAACATATCCTGAGATACTTGCTTGGCACAGTTGGATATGGGTTGAGGTATTCTTCAGATGCAGACCTAGAGTTACATGGTTCTGATTGGGCAGGTTGTGTCACAGATCAGAAGAGCACCTCTAGTTGTTGCTTCAGTTTGAGTTCAACTATGATTTCCTGGTGCAGCAGGAAGCAGTCATCTGTAGCATTAAGTACAGCAGAGGCAGAGCATATTGCAGCTTGTATGGCAACTCAAGAAGCAGTGTGGCTTCGTAAGCTCCTTGCAGGATTGCTTGGACAATCAATGGAGCCTACTATCATTCATTGTGATAATCAGAGTTGTGTGAAGCTTTATGTCAATCCTGTGTTCCATGACAGAACCAAGCACGTTGAGATCAAGTACCACTACATGAGAGATATGGTACTACGGAAGGCTGTATAGTTGAGGTACATCAGCACTGATGAGCAGACAACAGATATTCTCACCAAGCCTCTTGCCAGGATAAAGTTTGTGTACTTTCGAGATAAGCTTGGTATGGTGGAGAATCCAGCCTTGACTGAGTAAGAGTCTCAGTATCAGTGAGCCTTGTTTAATGAGTTCTTCTCTGAGAGAAAAGTTCGAGGTGAAATCCCTTGTTTAATGCATTTTCCTCTGAGATGGAGGAATTTGAGGTGCAAGCCCTTGTTAATGCATTTTCCTCTGAGACAGAGGAATTTGAGGTGCAAGCCCTTGTTAATGCATTTTCCTCTGAGACGAAGGAATTTGAGGTGTAAGCCCTTGTTTCCACCCTCTGAACCTGAGTCACGGTGGATGTCATGTGTGAGACTCCATGACATATGTTGTACTTGTGTTTCACCCTCTAAGAGAGTCATGGTGAAAGTCACGTTGAGGTGACAACATCACGCAAGTGATGGACACTTGTACTTACCATAGTATGGTTGTAGCCATTATGGTTGATATCGTGTTGAGGCGATATCTAATATCACGTTGAGGTGATATTCTTCTTTTCACATTTGGTTGTAGCCAATGTGACATCACGTTGAGGTGATATGTCCTGTGTAGCTGGAAGTTCTCTCCCTAGCTGAGAGGGAGTGTTAATGTTATGGCAGCTTCGGGTTCATCCTTCCAGCCACGAATGAAGACATAAATCAATATAGCCTATCGGCTATTTATTTATATGTGATATTTAATGTGAAGGGGCACTTCACTTGGCAACAATATAATTTCTAAAAGGGCCGACCCTCCTTGTAATTCGCAAGTTATATTTGTAATTATCTTTTTGTATTATGGGCCGACCTTCTACATGAAGAGGTGCGACCTCTCTCATAAGTGTGTATTTATACAAGGTCTCTTCCTTTCACTTATAAGCAAGCTAGTTCATCTTCTTCCTTCACTTATGTGCGAACTGTTCAAGAGACAAGTGCAAAGTGTTCAAGAGAAAAGTGTGAATTATTCAAGAAGCAGATTGTGAATTACTCATAGTGCAGATCTGAGTCTCACGAAGAGCAGATTGTTATTGTCGCCATTATTGGTGCAGAATATTGGCCTTGTGATTGGCCTCATTGTAAAGTAATTGTTGCCTTTGTTATATATAAAAGAGATATATTTGTTGCTGGGTTTTTCTCCCTCAAGAGGAGGATTTTCCTAGGGTATCTGCTGTATTATTGTCTGATTTTGAATTAATTTTCTGTGCATTAAATCTGATCATAAAAATTTACAACAACAAGTCTTTGCTGGCCTGATTCTTCCTTCTGCTTATGTTGGCTTGGGTTTTGACTTCATAATATTCCTTGAAAGGTACAAGCTTCTGAATTGCAGGGTCTAACTCGGCATACATAAGCACAATGTCTTCTACACTATATGAATTTGGCTCTTTTATTTCTTCTATGACATTTTCGCTTGGAAGGAAAGGAGGCATGGTTGGTCTTAGTGAGGAACTTTGTGTTGAATGTTCATTTTTTGAATGGTTTGATTGCATTTCTTTCCTTGGATTGGTTCTTTCCTAAGTGTTGTGGCTATTCAAGTTTTGAAGAGTCTAGAGAATTAGTTGATTGGTCTTCTCAAATTTCTCATTGGTTTGCTCCATGAAGTTTTTAAGTTCTTGAGCCAGCTGATCGGCCATGGTTCCCTTTTTGTGGTAGGTTTGCATTATTTTTCTCCAACAGGTTGGCAAGACCAATGCTCTGATACCACTATCAAAAGCCCTGCTAAATCCAAGTGAAGAACTTACTCCAAATGCAACAGACAAGTAGCCACGCCAGTCAATCAATGATCTGAAAATTGATTAATTTGATTAGAGGATCTAAGTCTGTTGATTTAGAATAATGTAATTGTGCCTAATAACAAGCACAGCTAATAAATATTATATAAATTTATCTTCAAATCCTACAACAGGAGAATCTAGACATGTCAATCCCAATTCTTTCTCCACCCTTAATCGTGTGTCTGAGATAACTAGGGGAAAGACATAATATCACTGTCAATTTATTCCTTTAGCTTGTGCACGCCTAATGGATTGTTTGCCAAGTCTGGTTTGGTTATCCTCGTCCTTTTGAATGTATATGATGTTGATCTGTTGGGTAAGTCTCCTCTTCTTCATTTTTTGTATCCGCATCCTCCTTCCTTAGTACCTGGACTTGCGTGCTTCTCTTTCTCTGGATGGCGTCGATTTTTTTGTGCCTTTATCCTCTTTTCGGTTCTTTCTCTATATGTCTCCCTTGCTTGCTCGCGGGTGCCTAAATATGCATCGAAGCTAGTGGATGCAACCCTTGCATTGGAGACCCATCCCTTCAGGTGCGATTTGTTACATTAATATCTTTGTTTAACTCTGTCTAAGCCTTATTTGTGCTCATACTTTGTGGTTTAGTCGATCTTGTTGGGTTTATCCCTATAACAAATGAGTTAGTTAAAATATAGAAAATATTTTGAATGGAATAAAGATGATTACTATATCTAAGTGTATATAACATTAGCATGATATAAAAATATAAATATATTGAACATATACTTATCTTATATATTCCTGTGTGATGGGGACATCACACATCCACCACTCAGTACCTGTCATCCCGTAGTAGTCCATCCATCACCTCATAAGCAAATTTATTCTTGGAGTATTCAACTAGCAAGAAAGACTTCCAATCAATGGAAATCTCTGACAGTGAACAAGCGGCCGGTCTCCTGGAAAGGGCATCAACAACAACGTTCTTCTTCCCTTTCACATACTCTATATCGAAATCATAGGCCTATATCTTACTGACCCATTTTTGCTGCCTCTCGTTCAAGTCTTTATGCTCCAAGAAATACCTGAGACTATTGTGTTTGGTCCTTACCACAAATTTCCCTCCAACCAAGTATTGCCTAAACTTCGCCAATGCATGCATGATGGCGAGCATCTCCTTATCATATATGGAGTAGAGTCTCTCGGGTCCCCTCAGCTTGCGGCTCTCAAATGCAATGGGGTGTCGATTCTGCATCAAGACTACTCCAATACCTTCACCTAAAACATCACATTCAAGAACAAAAGGCTGGGTAAAGTCTAGGAGTGCTAGGACTGGACAACTGATCATCACCTCCTTAAGCTTGTCAAAAGCTCTTTGTGCCACATCTGACCAACTGAATGCACCCTTCTTAGTGAGATTTGTCAAAGGTGCCCCCAATTGTGAAAAGCCTCTAACAAAGTGCTTGTAATAGTTGCAAAGCCCAAAGAATACTCACAGCTCCGTCAATAACCTAGGATTTGGCCAATCTAATATCGCCTGAATCTTCTCCTGATGGACCTGGACCCCCTATGCACTGATCACATGTCCCAAATACAAAATCTCTCTAAGACAAAACTCACACTTCAAGGCCTTAGCATAAAGTGACTGCTCCCCCATGATAGTCAATATCTCATCAAGCTATGTCAAATGCTCACCCCACGTCTTGCTATATATGAGCAAGTCATCAAAGAACACCAAGAGGAACTTACGCAATTGCTTATTGAAAACGTGATTCATACATGACTGGAATGTAGCACGTGCATTCGTCAATCCAAATGGAATCACCAGAAACTCATAATGCCCATAATGACATTTGAATGTGGTCTTATGAATGTCCTGCTCTCGAACCTTGATCTGGTGGTACCCCGAACGAAAATCTATCTTGGAGAAATAAACTACACCATGTAACTCATCCAAGAGCTCATCAATCCTAGGTATCGAGTACCTATTTTTGATGGTTTTCTTATTGAGAGCTCTGTAGTCAATACACATCCGCATTGTCCCATCCTTCTTCACCAAAACCAGAGAAGAAGCAAAAGGACTAAAGCTTGGTCTGACATGTCCCATCTCAAGCAATTCCTTGATTTTCTCGATATCATCCTTAAATTTCTTAGGATGACGATAGGAGGTGATGATAACTGGTTTGGCCCCCTCCTCCAACTCAATGGTATGCTCATAACCTCTATCTATTGGCCTCGCTAGTGGTATCTCTCCAAAAACCTTATCATGCTTCCCCAAGAGCTCTTGAATGTCAATGTGATATGGCTGATCTGAATCAGGAGTCTCCTTGCTTGTGATCAAGCACTCAGCTACCCATGCTATGTCACCATGTCTAAAAATGCTCTCTATACGTTTAGCTGACACAACTTTTGGTGGCCCAGTAGTCATGCCTCTAAGCACAACCCTCCTACCATCTGCTACTCTGAATTTGAGCTCCATAGTCTAAAAGTTTTGTGAGTATTTCCCCAATGAATGGAGCCACTGAATACCAAGGATAGTGTTTGTGTCACCTAAGTCCACCACATAGAAATCATCAGTGACTGTGTAATTGCCCAATGTGATAGGCAACTATTGAATCCTCCTGGTGCATGACATGTTATAACCAGCTACCACCATCACATTGAACCCCCCAAAATCCTCTGCTAGCAACCCTTGCTTTGCCACTAGGGCTGCATCAATGAAATTGTGGGTAGCCCCACCATCAATCAAGACTGTGATGTGTGGTCCCTGTAAAGATCCCGACTCTGAAGGAGTTGAATCTCGGTGTGCCTGATAGGGTAGCAACAGTGCTACTCTTGCCCTCATCCTGGGGTTGCTCCTCATTTGAGCTACTAATCTCATCGTTTTGTGGCTAACTCTCATCATCATTGTCTTCACTCTCTGATCTAACCTCAATGAAGTGAACCTTGCCTTTACCAAGGCAACGGTGTCCATGCTCCCAATGCTCTTTGCAGTGATAACATATATGTTTTCTCCTACACTCCTCGCAGTCCTCTTCCTCTTGTTTGCTCCTCTTTGGCCATTCCTTCTAAGCGGGTTTCTTGCCCTTGTCTTTATGTGAGGAAGAACTATGAGGTGGGTATTTGTTCTTCAGGTTGCTTGGGTACTTGCTCTTTTGATTGCTAGAATCCATGTCTCTAGCTTTCTTGATTGCCTCCTGTAATGAGGTAGGGTTGAGAGCTTTAACCCATACTCTAAAGGGATCCATTAAACCATCCATGAATAGGACCAGCAACCTCCTCTCCATTATATCAATTACTAGAACAGCCAACCTCTGAAAATCAGCAATGTAAGTGTCTAATGACCCCCACTGCTTGAGCTAAGCTAACTCCTTGAAATTGAGTTCAGGATCCTTAACATCAAATCTCTCAATCAACCGTTCAGTGAACTCTGCATAGGAGGTGATTAGATCATGGCCCGTCGTAACCAAACCATGATGCCACCACTCATGTGCAACTCCATCCAAATGTATGGTAGCATAGTTGATTGCTTCATCCTCGAGCATAGGATTAAGCTGAAAATAAGTGTCAACTTTTTGCACCTAAGCTCGTGTTGATGTCTTTCCTGATCCATCAAAATATGGCAAACTCAATTTTGCTACTTTCCTTCTAAGGTCATTGCACTGCTCTCTGTTGCCTCTACCTGGTCTATGTCTCATTCTTAAATCTATGTAGTCTCGAAGAGACATGTCATGCTGGAAACCTGGACCAGCATCAAGTCAATCCTGTCTAAGTTGCTCCTGCAGCTCAAGCAATGTAATTTCATTATCCTCTTGTGGCTCTTCTCTGGCTGGGAAGACAGGCATCATGGGTTTTGACCCTGTTTGTGTGGCTCATTGATTAGGAACCCTGTTATTGACTAAGTTGTCTCCATGTCCATTGTTTCCCCCATTCATATTGTTATTATTATTGAGCACATTTCTCATCAAAATATTCATCATCTATGTTAGTTGTTGATTTGTTGCTCTCTGCTCTTTTAGATGTGCTTTCATGAGTGCTTCTCCTGATAACTCCTCTCTTCTTTGTTCTCCCTGGTTAGGGCTGCTGCCCCCTATATCACCCATTGTGCTAGCTGATTCTATTTCAACCTCTAAATGTACTCCCAATATGTCTGAAACTGTTTTCCCTTCTGGAACTTGTGGTGGCTGCCAATGCTTCTTGACTTCTTCATCGTAGTACTGATCTTTCTTCTTTTCTTCTCTTGCCACGTGCCTCTTTTCTCTATCACTCATGTACCCCTACAGGCTGGCAGGAACAATAGCTCCGATACCACTGTAAAGAGCCTTGCCAAATCTGATTATAATTTTCTGAATTTGAAGGTACTAGAATTTTGACAAACACTTGGTGTGCAAGCTCTTTCACTGCTGTTTGACATTTTCTTTTTGTGTTTTGAAGTATATGAGAAACATAAGAATTTAAATAACTCAAATGCAAGAATGCAACTGACTGAAATGCGAATGGAAGTGCAATGTATTGTATTTTCTGACTTTTCAATGATGAAGATGACTGAAAATGACAACTACAGCTAATTGGACATTTGGACAAACAGTTTGCATGCAACCCTTAAATCTGAAATACTGATATGCAACAGACTGACTACAATATTTGAAAATCTGATTACAATGCTCAAGAAAATGACTGATTTTTCATTACAAATATAATCTTGCAAATGCCCTGAAGGCTGCGATTTATACTCAGACTTTTACAATGCAAAATATGCAAATATGATGAAAGGAACCTGTGATTTTGGTGCTGATATGATCTGTAGATGAAGTGGCAGCCTGTAGAAGACTTTGTCAGCAATTAAGGAGCCTTCCTTATGATGAATCGACCCCCTAAAGGTGCCGCCCCTGTTCTAATGTGCAGCCTTCAATATAAAAATCGTGGCAGCCCTTAAACCACTCCAAATACCTCCTAGCATCATCGCCTAGGCTCCCTAGCTAGAGCAATCCAATGCCCACAAGAAATCGATGCAGGGAGTAACCTCTATGAGCAAAAATCTGAATATTAATTCAGTTTGCAGGTCGACTTTAATAATGGCAACAATATAGCTTGGAAAAGCTCACAAAATCACCAATGTTATGCAGCAATAAAACTCCACAAATTATTGACTCAAAAATTTGGCCAATGGCCACAAATTTTTGCTCTATATGAGAGACTGAAATATCCCTCACTCCAATCCAGCTAGGATTGATAATGCACAACCAAAACCGGCACCCTAGAATCTTCAAACCCTCGGGCAATGCAAGCACACAGCTCTTCACCAAACAGGTATGTAAGTAGAATAACTCAAGACATGATCACAATGGCTTGGATACATCTCCTTGTAAAGAATTTACTTTCACCTTCAAGAAGCTTCTAGAATAAAATATTATTTTATTCACTTCAGTGACTTTCTGATATAATATTTATTTTAGTCACTTATATTAAATTAATCAGATAGAAAGCTACCTTATAATTTGCAATATTGAGATAACTTTATAAATAATTAATTTAATCAATATTCCCTTATTTATCCATTTAGCCTTCGGGAATAAATAAGGCTAAATAATTATCAGGGGTGGCTAGTGTGAAGGGGACATTACAGACTATGGCACAAGAGGAGCCATTACTATGGTGACATTTGCATGGGCCTTAACTACACTAATCATTTGCCTCTTATCACAAGTTTGTAGTTTGTCTATCATTGAGAGAAACTGATCTACATAGAACTCCATCCACGCTATGAAAAGGAAGATGCTTACCTCTAGGAGAGAAACAAAGCTTGTGGTCAGAAGTGCTTCTAGATGTAACTTTGCAATAACTTTTCAACATCAATGTTTTGGATAACACTCCATGATCCATCATCAAGATGAGGATGAGCAAAGAATCTTGTGGTTGTATATATTGCATTGCCTCTCATGGACCACAAAATGCTTGTGTAGAATGATAGTCCAGCAACGTAGTGGGAGGTAGACCCAAAGATGTATGTACAAATTGATGAGGCGTAGGTTGCAAAAGCAAGGTTGGTTGGTGTCCATTTGGAAGAGCTTTAGCTAGATAGGTTTGGTAATTCTAGTGACGAGGAGTTTACCATGGCTTTTAGGGAAAATGATTAGATCACTAAGGCATTGGCCCATTGTAATCATGATATTGCATATAACAATATATTCATTTTTGAAATTTTAAATGCAATATGTATACAATTTAACGTCACATAAAAAATAAATTACAATTTCTTTACATTTTTTATAACTAATTTTTCAAGTACTATATTATATTTGTGCCACCATCCCCTTCCCCATCATCCCTGAATTTTAGAAAAAAAAAACTATGCCCTAGTTCCCAAACTCTGGAACTATGAAAAACACCTTACCCACATTGGAACTATGAAAAAGATAAATTGCAATTTGCCAATTTCCTCTACTTTTTTAATAACTAATTTAAGAACTATCATGGCACATGCCCTTTTCATAATTTTACCAATTTTAACCAAGATCCAAATTCTTTAAGAAATGCACTTTTAGGGTTATCTGGTACAAGTTAGTTTTTTTTTTTTAATTTTTGTCTGGTTTTTAATAAGAAATCTGTTTATTTAATCAGTTCTTTAAATTCCCTGTTTTTTCAAGGTCATCCCAAGTTTTCCCTCAAAGCATCCCTAGGGATGGCCATTTGACCAAGGAACAACTCAAACATTCACTGGCCAAATAGCCAAACCCAAGATGTGCTCTACCAGGACCCAAGCTAGATCCAATACACATTCAGCAGGGATAACTGAATGACTCAGCATCACAGACCTCACCCCTAGACATGGCCTTCATCAACCCTAAGTTCTTTGGCAATGACTCTTACTTTCCCATTACTATTTAAAATGTTTGAAATGCATGACATCAGAATTTCTACTCACCCTCTTGGTAGTTAGGTTCTTTTAGTATTTGCAGTTTTATGTTTTGGCATATAGCCTTTCTTAAAGCTTGCTTTTGCTGCCCCATGCTGTATATATATATATATATATATATAGCTTGTCTAAGTCCCATCGACCTGCTCTCGTCATCTATGGACATTGGACGTTAATATAAATAATAATATCTTTTTTTTTCTGTATAAATCTAACAAAAACCTAAAAACTATATTCTTATGTAAGAGCATCATTAGTAAGGTACTGCTTCCCGTGCAAAACTTGAGAAGTTGTATTCATACAGAGTTTGATAGGTCCTTGAAAAACAATGGAGAAAAGTTTGGCAAATGTAATCTTGTTGAGTCAGAATAGCATTGAGGACTGCAACAAACAGTGTGGTTAAAATTATTAAAATAATATTTTGTATTTATTTTATTAATGCTCAATGTTGTATATTATCATTGATAAGATCGTTTCTGCAGTTTCTTTTTAGAAACTTGCCTTCTTTGTATTCTTTGTACATTATAAAGAGACTTCGTCTCTAATGTAAATAACATCAATTAATTTTTTACCATTGCACTTGTTAATATAGTATCAGAGCCTGTTCGATTGGAGGGAAAGTGATTTTTTAAAATCTTTGAAAACATTTTTGTTTTTTTTAGGACATGATTTTTTTTGAAGTTGGCACGACTTCATTTCTGATAAAAATTGCGTCTAAATGCTTTGCCCACGACCTGAAATCGTTTTTGAATAATCGTGACCCATTCTTCTCTCCCCCGCGTCGTTTTTTCGAGGGCATCTTTGTCTGCACATGTCTTTGTTTCTACCCGCGACCTATTTTGCATCTGATTTCGCTCGAGGCTTCCTTGACTGTGTTTCTGGCATGGTTTTGCAGTTCTTCTCTGTAATGTCCCCGTTTTTAGCACTGCACCTTTCAGTGATTGATGGCCTATTCCCGATGAGCTGTCGGCTAGCAGAAGCTCGAATCAGGGTTTCCAAACTTCTTGGAGGATGTTTTCGTCTTTTTGCTAAATCTGCATTTGGAATTGTTGATTTTGGATTGCGGATTCTTTCTGGGTTTTCAGAGAGCTTCGCATTGGTGGTTTATGCACGACATTCTGAGCAAGTTCATGAATTTACTATTTTTAGTAAATTCTATTTTTTGCAAGTTGGCAGGTTGACTTCAAGTCAGTTGACTTCTATTTCAATCAGTTCAGATGATGTGATTGAATTTGGCTCGTGATGCGTCTTTATGGAGATATAAGCTATTTTATATTATAATGTTATAATTTAACATTATAATCCCTTGTCCTAGCATCATAAATTAATATTGTTTTAAAGAAGGGACCTTGAAGGGTATTTTCTACATGGAGGAAATATTTTAATATTTCTGAAGTCAAATATTGCTAAAGTGAGTTTGGACGCCAACTTCAAGGAAGGAATAAAATTATAATTAAAAGTCAAAATTGAAGCTTTGGAGAAAGGGACGCCATCTTTTGAAGTATTAGGGTTTGACTCTGAAAAGAAGATTAGGGTTTCAAGAAGGTCAACGGCAAATTATAAAAGGAAGCCTTTGGTTCTCATTTCAGTATCTTTTATCTACAGGAATGTTATGCTGCCGGATTGGCTTTGGGATTGCTTCAAGGAATGAATGCCTCCTAGCCTTGGCTCGACTTCTTGCTTGAAAGACAGCAACTAGTTGAGAGGTTTAGTTGTAGTTGGTTTCCTTTCATTGTAGTTGGTTCTTCTCACATTCCGTAGTTGAGTTATTGTATTTTCTGTCAAATTTAGAGTTGCTGGTTTGTATGGCTGTAGGTTGTTTTTACTCACAACTCAAGAAACAGAAATAATATTGTTCTGGGTACTGTTCCAATCTATTTTCCTATGTAGGGCGACCATATGTGCAAGTTTCCAGAATTTTATTTGAAGTCTATGAATTATCTAAAGTAAATCGCCCTTGCTTGCAGGCAATTTCACTTCGTAAGTGCTTTGGAAGTCGTGCAAAATAAATAGGGGTCTTTGTGAGAAGTTTTTGTGATCCATCTTCATTGTCATCATCATTAGAATGTTTTGCAACTGATTTCAAGTTAAATGAGTGAGTATTGAGAGAGGTATGAGCATTTAAGTGAGTTTTGGAGTTGCTGATTTCACCATTTTAACTGCAGATCTGTCATATCAGACTTAGTAAAATTATTAATAGGGCTGGGATTGTTTATCTTAGTCATATTAATCATTCTGGAGTAGCTCTACATTTCAGCAGTTTGATTATCACTATAATCCATCGTGCTTGCAGGAGATATATTATATTGTAAGGCTGTTAGTAGTACTAACCAGCCAATATTCACATTTGTAAGCTCTTTATTATATTTCCCACATTTCGTGGAAGAGACTGATCCTTGCTCAGTCTATTGTATTTACTTTTAGTTGCTCCGTCATATGATAGCGCCTATTCATCTTGGATAGGAGTGCACATACTTGGCGTTGAGCTCCATTTCCAGTATTGTATTTCATGTAATTGCTCCGCCATATGGTCGCCTCATTTCCATTCTGGAATTGGGTAGCACATACTTGGTGTTGAGTTTGCTTTCAGTATATTAGATGGTAGGGATCCTCTGACCACATGCTCGTCGTTCGCCGGCGCATTCTTGGTTAGAGTTTTTGTATAAGCATTTCAATCAAGACCCTCTGACCATATGCTCGCCATCACTTGGCGCCATCTTGGTTAAAGTTACTTCCAGTTGCAGTTCTGATTAATGTACTGACGATCCTCTTGCCATATGACAGCCTCTCTCTTGTTGAGATTGAGTGCGCATTCTTGGCAAAGAGTTATATTGTAACTGCTGGTTTGATTTATCTAACCCTAACGGGTGTGTTGCATTTCTGATTGTAATTTGAAAATTGAAAAAATTTGGCTCGGAATATTTCATTCTCCTGGTCGTGTTTCTACTCTACTCGACACGACTCTTTTATGGAGTGTTTTAGTCGCGTTCTGGTCTCTTTTTTGGCATGTTCTGGACTTTTTTCTGGCCGCCTTTTTGAATACCCTTAAGGCACGCGATTTTGTTTTCTAAAAATCTGAAACTCGAAGCTACTAAAGTTGCGGTTTCTTCATACTTCTGGCGCAACTTCTATAAGTTTTTGGGCGCATCTTGAATCTGCACTTGTTCTCTGCATTTTTTTTTCAAAACCTTGACATAAAAATTGACTAGGGTTTCTGAAATAAATCCTCTGTTTGAAGTCAAAAACAAATTCTGACAGCAGATTCTTTCTGGGTTTTTCGAAAAGTTTTCTGGGTAGTCATTTTTTTTGGGTGTCTTGAAATCTATGCATTGGAATTTGTGCCAACGGATTTGCCTCGTTTTTGTGCTTGAAACAGCCTCAATTTTTCGGGATCAGTACAATCAGTTTTATCGCCTCTTCTATTTGTCTTGTTTTTCATGCCTCAAAAAGCGTGCAAGATGGTGAGTTTGACCAACATTATGTTGGAAGGCAGTCAGCGGTTCAATGGCAAAAATTATAATACCTAGAAACAACGAATGATGACTATCTTTGAATATCGCTGCCTTGGTTAGGTTGTTCTCGACAATGCCACTCGTCCCACATCGTTGCGTAAAGACTAGGAAAAGTTTGACGAGCAAAATCGCCCTCGACCGTCCCGGGGATGGCCAACCATCCCCCACATCTTGAGAGCTTTTAAAATGAAAAAAAAAACATAAAACAATTATAACTGTTCAACATATTTGTCCCTTGGTAAGTGAAGTGTCCCACCCCAAATGGAACAATCTCTATTACAATTTGGCTTGATTAATTTTCAGATTGACACATGGGACATTTTATCAAACATTTTGTATGCTATTGGTCTGAGTTTACAATAAGTTTTTAGAGTGCAAATAATATGTAACAGCAGTTTCAATAGATCACTTCATATGTTGCATTTTCCATTTCCATAGTCAAGATGACCATTCAAACATGAAGAATGTGCAAATCTGAAATAACAATTTATTCACTCCATGACACTTGCATTTCCAGAATTTCATATGATCTAGTTTACAACTTGAAGTGCAGATTGAACCGAACTTTCTATTCTGAGACATATGACTGATTTGACAAATGAGCCAGATAATGCATTAACAGCAGCAATTATACAATTCATAGGCAATTTTCTAAGTATGCTTAATTCTGAAATAAACACCTATACAGCCCAGTTTGCTACAGCAAACTAATATCTCAGAAAATGGATTGAATACATGGTTCAAGACTATACTGTGAAGCTACAACAGTGTCTACAACACTTCTAGACACTCAGAATATTATACTAAGCAGCCCTTGATCCATTTGCACCACATAAAAATTATATGGCAGCAATGTAGCCTTTAGGCATTTTGATATAAGTTTATAAATTATAACTTGGAGGTTGTTTCATGATTCATGTATGGTAATTTTGAATGCATATTGAGTATTGGCATAATGTTGAACACAAATGTTATATGTTAATGTTCTATAATGTATATTATGCATTGCCTTATCCATGTTATCTATTGAATATTTAAAATTTCCCCATATTTTATTAATTTTCCCTATATTTTTATATAGTCGTCCCCTGTCGTCCATAAATTTGGCCTCAAAAATCGAAAACTTGGGGACTCGTCCCGTTGTCCCCTTCTGTCCCCATCCCGGAAACTTGGGGTAACCCTACTTGAAAACCTTGCATGAGACCTCTGAAAAGAGTCGTGCATTCTTTTTAAAGAACAAGTTGTTCTCCATCATGATGGATGAGAGAATGTCATTACAGGAGTATCTAACAAAGATTCAGGACATCCGTGATCAGTTGGAGGCAATTGGTCGGAAAATGGAGGAAGAAGACATGGTAGTAATCACCTTGAAAAGTCTATCGAAGTCTTATGAGCACTTTGTTGAAACCCTCAACATTACTACGACTAATGTTGATCTAAAGTTTCGGGAGCTTTGTACCATCCTCTTACAGCAGGAATACTAGAAACAACAGTTTGGTAGTAGTGCCTCATTGTCCTCTACAGAACAAGATTTTGCAGCTAAGTCGCAGGCTAAGAATAAAGGGAAAGGTCAGCCTTTGCAGCAAAAAGACTCAGGTCAACCTCAGGGCAGCCCCAAGAAAAAGAATATTCAGTGTAATTACTACCACAAATATGGTCATATGAAGAAGGATTGTCGTCAACGTTTGGCTTCTGAATAGAAGAAGCAGGGAGAGTCTCAACAGAAAGTGAATATTGCCAAGCACACTGAGCAAAAGGAATCTGCCTTTTACGCATTTATGGCTAAAAGACCTGCAGATCACGTGAAGTCCTCTACCTGGTACATTGATTCAGGTGCTTCGTGACACTTCACTCATTGGCGTGATTGGTTCAAAGACTTCTCTCCCTTCAATGACTCAATTATTTTTGGAGGAGGTGAAGAGTATACCATTGTCGGTAATGGCACTGTTTAGATTCAGTCTGGTGGGAGGAATCTCATATTCCTCAATGAATACTACGTTCCTGGCATGGAACTAAACCTTCTCTCTGTCAGTCAGATTATGCGGCACTCTCCTCAGTTAGATGTGGTATTCAGTGCACATAAATGTTCGATTGTTGATCGGGTGACTCGCACCACTGTGGCTGTTGGTATTGAGGATCATGGTCTATATAGACTTGTGGATACATGTGATTCTCCAAAGTTAGCCATGGCAGCCAGAAATTCAGCTATTACCAATCTTTGGCATCAATAGTATGGGCACTTAAATGTGCACTCTCTCAGCTAGCTCAGGAGGGACTTGTAGCTGGTTTACCTGAGATCCAAACTCACCATAATGACGTTTGTGGAGCTTGTCGGGTTGGGAAGCAACATAGGACACCGTTCACGGATGGTGACTCATGGCGAGCCTCTAAGGTACTACAATTGGTTCACGTTGATGTATGTGGGCCAATGAATACACCTTCTGTTACTGGTTGCAAGTATTTCTTGCTTTTTGTTGATGATTTCAATCGTAAAATGTGGGTGTACTTTCTTAGACAGAAATCAGATGTGTTTACTGTATTTCAGAAGTTTAAGGCCTTAGTAGAAAAAGAGTCTGGTTGTTCCATAATTACTCTTAGGTCAGATAATGGGGGGGAATTTTGTTCTACTGCTTTCTCCAACTTCTGTGATACACACAGCATCAAACGTCAATTAACCACACTCTACACTCTTCAGCAAAACAATGTTGTCGAGCGGCGCAATCGTACAATCACTAAGATGGCCCGCTCCATGTTACAACACAGGAGTGTTCCTAACAAATATTGGGCATAAGCAATTTACACTGCTGTCTATCTCCTTAATCGGTCTCCTACACAGGCAGTTAAGGGGAAGACTCCTGAGGAAGCTTGGACTGGTTGAAAACCTAGGATCAATCATCTAAAAATATTTGGCCCTTTAGCATATCTATGGATTCCAGATGCCAAGCACTAAAGTTGGATTCCAAGAGTCAAAAGTTATGTTCACAAGATACAGTGACAACCATAAGGCTTACTGGATGATTGATGTAGACACTGATCGTCTCATCTTCAGTCGGGATGTTGTCTTTGATGAACAACAAGGACCCTTTCACCTTTCCTCGTCTATGTAGCATTCTGAGGATCAGCCTTTGAAGGCTTCTAATTTGGGTGTCCATCTTCCGTTAGGTCCACTTGATGGGAGGGATGATGAAGATTCTATCTTTGATGATGCTCAACCTGATTTTCCTCTGGATGATATTGATCTTCCACCTGTTGAACCTGTTCCAGATCCCCAACCAGTTCCAGCTCCTCCTGTTTCATTGATGTTGGCAATTCTACTCTCTGGCCTAAATGGTGGGCTAAGACTATAAGTGATCTTCATGATGATGAGCTCATTGAGGGTAGATCGTCCAGAAATGAGAGCAAACAGCAGCATATGGTTAATTTTGCTCTCATGGCCAACATTCACAATGTCTATGAGCCTTAGACATATTCAGAGGCTAAAGGAATTCCTGAGTGGGAACAAGCTATGGAGGTTGAATACCAGAGTCTTCAGAAGAATCACACTTGGATCCTGTTTGATCTTCCTCCAGGGAAGAAGCCCATTAGCTACAAATAGGTGTATAAGGTTAGATACAAAGCTAAAAGAACCCTTGACAAGTACAAAGCTTGTCTCGTTGCTAGGGGGTTCTCACAAAAGGAGGGAATTGACTACGAGGAGACTTTTGCTCCTACAGCCAAGATGAGAACTGTTACATCCCTTTTGTCTTGAACAAGATTATGTCAATGAAATTATGGTCATTATGTTAGTTGTGATTAACTACCTTTCATGAGAATGTGAAATTGGTAAAAGAATTTTTAATTTCTATGTTGTAACTGCAAATATGAATGATTTTCTTATATATGTGTAAATGAATGTGTTGATGAGTTTATATATATATATATATAAATATATCGAGAACAGTCTAACCCTAATTCTTTGTCAAGTGGTTGTAGGATTGCAACCACCTCGAAGGAAAGGGAAATATTATCAAGGAGAGGTTGTAGTTAATAAAGGATCAAATTATCATCAAGCCACGAGTTGGTGCAAAATAGCTATATTGAAGTCGTAACCTTGGTTGTATATCACTTAATTAAATAATTAAAAGAAAAACAAATCAACTTAAATTGTGTATCATCGTTCTCCTCTTGAAGTCGAATATATCTAGCCATAAACGCATTTTATAGTGTAAAATGAAATTAAATAAATATTCAAACATTTGAATATCTTTTAAAGTCGTGGGTTTGAGTTGAGGCATGATCCATGTATGTTTTGTGGCGGTAACCTCCACCACCCTGGCCTCTTTTCTTTATCGAAACGTTCAAGATGGGAGGCATGCGGACTCATTTCGAGGGAAGTCTTGTTTTGTCTTGGCATTCTTTCTCGAGCATTCATCTTTTTGGCAGTTCACTTCGTCATTTTGGTATCCGCATTCCTCTTGTTTTGGTATCCTCAGTCTATATCCGCAATCTTCTGGTCTTGTTTCCTCATTTCCTTTCTCTTTTTCTTCTCTCTATCAAACAACACTTTTATCGGGTGGCATTCATCCCTCTTTCTCTTTTCAGATGGTTTTGATGTTGCTTCCACCTTACTTGGTCTTTGCGCTACTCCTGTGCATTCGTCACTTAGACATTAGGGGAGGGTTGCCATTATTCTTCATCTTCTGTCAACTTTACAAACCAAACGCCACTACCGTTTTAGTCACTCTAGTTCTGGAAGGAAACTAAATTCGAGCTCTTGAGAAATTCACAGCTGCATCATCAGTCGGGCAGTCAAGAAACTGGTAAGGTGGTTGCTTGTCTAGTCGTGGGAAGAAGAAGTCAAGAGAGTTAAATCAAGCTTTTGTTCTGCAAATTACAAGCACGTAGAGTCTTTTAAATTGTTAAAGTTAAAGCATCGAAAAGTTCTATACTCGTTTTGTTAACCACAAAGCATTGGAAAGTAAATTCAATGAATTTCATCGTCTTGTTAAAAGTATAATGAAATCGGTTCTTTGCTAAATCTCTAAAATTAGTCCGATATAAGACTCTTTCTTGCTCGTCATGAACCTGTATAGTTTATTTGTTCTTATATTCGAATTACTCTTCATTGATTATTTATGAACCTGAATGTTAGTTCTATCTTTCATCAAAATGCTTTATGAACTATTCTGCCATTGACTAAGCCATAGTCTTCTCTATACTCTGTTCTCTTAACTTCTAAGTTGGAATCGTGCATATTTCTCTTTCCACTCTAAGTCCTTTATATGAAGTATAAACGTTACAAATCTGAAGAGTTCCTCAATATTGAACAAGTCTCTCTCTCTCTATATATATATGTTTAAATTCAGCAGTTTATTCTTAAATGAAGAGGAATGATATTGAGCCAAGTCAATGTAATATAAACCCCAAGTGTCAAGCCTTATCATGTCAAGCAAGGGTGAGAGTGTTGATGGCATAGGTGTGCCCATAAACAATAAAATCCTTGGCCAAGGTTATGATGCTTAGATTAAGCATTTGTCAGCCATCAAGAACCAAATATACCCCTGGTCAGAATGGTCTTTCTAGTTAGGAGTACCCTATAGTGAAGGATCAACCAGGGTAGTATAGGTTCTTGACAGCAGGCTCAAATGGCATGATGGTATTTATGTGATCCTTTATTGATTGCCCTCATGAAGGGTCGGGTTTCTTCAGTTGAAGAAACACGAGAGACTAGTAGGTCTTTGGTTGGGCAGAAAAACCCTTGATGATATTTCTTTTTCCCTTGAAGACAAAAAGTCTTGTACAAGCATCCCTGTATTCAGACTGTACATTCTTGTAACTCTTTCTCTCTCTTAATTTCAGTTATATTTACTTTAACACGATTATTTCATAGCTATAATAAATGCTCTTTTCATTTTGAAAGCAATGGAAAAGTTAGTTATTAACCAACTGTGGCTTTCGGTTATATAAACAGTTAAATGTTTCTTTTTCAGCTGAAATTGAAAACTAGAAGTTAGTTGAAGAATGGTTTAAGTAGTTATTGTTCAAATTGTTTATCTTTTCCGTTCGTTATTCCAAAGGAAACTCTAGTAAGAAAACTAGTTAGTTACACTTCAGCTGAATCTAGTAGTTAGTTACCATTCTTAAACTATAGATTAGATAGAGTGTTACATATGGTATCAGAGCGAACCAGGTTCAACACATGGACCTATGAGTTCATCACGAGAAAACGCGTTAAGCATTCAGCAGTTTGGCTAAGGTTTAAAACTGGTTTGATGCCAGAATGGCATAGAGAAAAACCAAGGAAACTGTCAGGAAGACTATTTTTTTTCCAACACTTACCAAAGTCAATGGCTAAGAGAAAGCCAACTGAGGAGTTAAAACTTCAAGAGCAAAACAATTTTGCTAAGGTTGCACGGTGGAAAGATTTTGAGACTTAGACTAGAAAGGTGAAACCTTGGTCAATTTCTAATCAGACTAAGAGCTTGGGTAGAGCAGTGTCTGTATGAGTTCAAGATCAATCTTATTTCTCAAAAACATAAGGATGGGAAGATCCAAAAGTAATCAATCAAGTGCAAGAGCAACTGAGTGTTGAAAACCCTTGAAATTATATCAAAGACACCAAGATAAGATGGGTTCTAGTCTAACTTCTAGATGGCTTGGAATGAGCCAAGTGGAATAAAAGGATAAATAAAGGACAAGTGGTGATACATTGGCATGGAATGCGGATAAAAAAATGGTATAGGACCTGGAAAAACTTTTGTTCACCAAGATTCATGAGAAAACCAATTGCCAGATACAAATAATTAACTACAAGTAAAGGCGAATACGAGATCCTTATACCTCATGAAGCCTTTTGAAAAGATGTTAATATGTGGAAGAGGACAAAGTTAAAGAGGATCATATCAGGAATTATCTTGATGAATAAAGATCGGGATTAGAATCATTCTTTGAACTTTTGTTAAGAATCTGCTTGGAGATTGCAGGATAAATCATAACAGTTGTAAGGAGGAGATATTAGTTATTATCATGGCATTTTGGCCAAATGGTTGTGAACTATGAATTTTGCCTTTTCGAGGAGCTAGAAAGTACAATTGCAACAAAGAATGTAACCATCACCGAGTTATTTAGGTAAAGTTGTTTATGTTTTGAACAAGTAACCTATTTAGTGAAGTAAGGAATAGAGTTTTGTAAAGCGGAACGAAGAAGAGAAGTTTGTGTTCCAATTGTAATCTTTGTGTGTTGCTATAGCACAATCTTATGATGTCATCTAAGCGATGAACAATAGATACTCCAGAAAATAGGAGTGGATGTGTTATAACCTTTATTATTGCAAATTTTTGTGAATGATGAAAGTCTTAAGGGACTTATTTGTTTGATGCGCTTGTAATGCAATCTCTAACCCATTGTAAGTTTTTGGAAAGTCTGATTACAGTGCAGCAATCTACTCCCTTGTTACTGACTTAGTCACGTCACGTAGTGCATAATAAGTGTTCTTCTAGATTTTGACACTTCTTTGGATTTTGATAAAATTTCTTTTAATACTGGCAAGGAATGCCATTGTTTTATTTCTTTATTTTGAAATGGTCTAGCCACCGAATTTTGAAGATTGTTTATTTTATGGCCAATTGGTCAAAATTTGAATTAATGTCAGAAATGAGCTCATTCTTTGATTTATTGCTGAAATTAAAAACTGTTATATATTTTGATATTGAGTTAAGTTATTGTGGTGGCTATACAAGAACATTTTGGTTGTTCACTATGTTTGATGCAATGTTCATCTCTATCATGTCCCGGATGGGCCTCTGATGGATTGTGTAAGGAAGTAAATTGTAGGAAAATGCACCTGGTATATTCTTAACTTTACAGAAGAAAGAAACCCTATGTTATGGTATGTGGGTGGACAGGTAGTCCAGTAAGCCCAGGTGATTAGTCTCTCCAAGTCGAGCAGGGTGGTGAACTATGACTACGTTCAATGCAAACGTATATATATAAAAACTATGGCCATAGTGAGTGTTGTTGCCACTACGTGCACTCGTCAGTTCACCGTACTCCAGACACTTAGCTAACCAAAGTTGTCGTTGTTAATGATAACATGCAGCGTCGAAATAATATTCCAGCGATCTTCTTTTGATAATAAATTAAATGATAGCATTATGCTATTTAATTTATTTGAGTCTCAAGGGGCGCGATTCTTATGGAGACACTTCTATTTGTTAAGCAATAAATATTAAATGAAATGACACGTCTTTTGTGTTAAGGCCGACCTCCTCTTGGCGCGACTTACCTTTGATTGGATGCGTCTATTTGAAAGGAGATATATTATTATTGTTAGCTGACTTGCATTAAATAAGGTGGCGACCTTTCAAAATGTATATATATGAGTTCGCCTTCTCATTATGCTCATGAAGTTTCAAGTCAAGTTCGATTATATTTCATAGCAGTCTAAGTGCGAATTCATTACTAGATAGTTCTATATTCTTTGAAGTCTGAAGTTCTTCATCAGTGAATTGTCTTCCCTTATTGCAGTGCTGCATCAACTATTGGTGCTTGTATTTGGGCCTGAATCTTGGCCTCTTGTAAAGAAGATTACTCTTGTGACAGTTCAATATATAAGTGATATATTGTTGCTGGGTTTTTCTCCCTCAAGAGGAGGGTTTTCCCAGGGTATTTGTTGTGTTATTGTGTCTGATTTGAATTAATTTCTGTGCATACAATCTGATCATTAAAATTTACAGTCGTACTTAGTAGGGGGGTATCCTTAGTAGTGCGACAGAGTTGGTTAAGTGGGGGTACACACCAGAGCTCATATGGCAACTAAGAGGGATTCCCTCTTATCAGTGGCATGCCGAGTCTTGGAGGACAGTTGAACTAGAAAAGGAATTTTGATCCTTTCTCTTGTATTTACTTATCATTAATTTAAAGATGCATGAGATAAATGAAATTAGTACTTGATGAATAACCTTTTTCAGCTAGAAAAGTGAAGGTTGATGTTAACCATTGGTGAAATTCTCTTGGTAAACCTGTGTTAAAAGTAATTGATTGCTATATGTAGAAAGAGTATCCACCTTTATGGCGTTTGATATAACAACTTCTATAATTCTGCTATCAAGATGATTCCATTTGAAACATTGGACAAAAGAAGATGTTGAACTCCTGTATGTTGGGTAAGCTAGAAGACAGGATTAGCATTAGTCCAGGAATGTTGTCAGAAATGGATAAACAAATCAACCCGATCAAGAAAGATTGGTGGAAGCTAATAATAGATAGAAAAGCTAAGTAAATGCCAACCCTACTCTAACACAATTCTTGACTAGAGAAGAAAGGTTTCATAAAGGAATGTATTCCAAACCAGCTCCCACATATAAAGGACTCTTCAAAATTCTCGAAGTAAGGATGTTACATATGAATCTAATGAACAGTATTTTCCGCGATTGTTTGGACAAATTTGTGTTGGTTTCCTCAATGACATTCTTATTTATTCCAAAACGAGGATGAGCATCTTCAGCATCTTGGGTGGTTCTTCAACAATTGAGAGAACATAAACTTTATGGAAAATTATCAAAATGCACTTTCTTTCAAAAAGAGGTACATTACTTGGAGCATATAATATCAGCTAAAGGAATAGCAGTGGATTCCGCAAAGATAAAAGCTATAGTAGAATGGCTAGTACCAAAAAATGAGCATGAGGTTAGAAGTTTCATGGGATTGGTTGGGTATTACTTGAAGGTTGGTAAGAAATTTCTCTAGGATCACCCACCCCATTACCTCTCTTCAAAGAAAAGGGAAAAGATTTGAATGGATAGAGAAATGTTAAGAAGCATTTAATATGTTGAAGGAGAAATTAACGACTACACCATTTTTGGTAGTACCAGACCCTAATGGTCATTTTGTAGTCATAACGGATGCGTCTAGTGAAGGATTGGGCGGAATATTAATGCAAGATGGAAAGGTAGTGGCTTATGAATCTCGGAAGTTGAAGCAGTATGAGCGGAATTATGCACCTCACGATCTGGAGTTAGCAGCTATTGTGCATACCCTGCAAATGTGGCGATATTACTTGTTAGGGAAGACTTTTGAACTCAAATTGAACCATCAAGGTTTAAAATATATATTCACTCAGCCTAATTTAAATGTTCGCCAAAGGAGGTGTATGGAGTTAATTTCAGATTATGATTTTGAGGTCAGTTACATTAAGGGCGAGAAGAATAGAGTAGCCGATGCACTGAGCCGACGGAAACATATAACTTCCATGGTGTCAATTAACACAAATTTTAGAACTTAGGTACTACAAAAATTGAATGAAGATGAATTCTACTTGCAAGTTCATGAAGCTCTTCAAGCAAACTCTCAAGAACCTAAATATGAGGGTTTTCAAATTGAAGCGGATGGACTTTTGAGATATAAGGGCAGGATGTATGTACCAAATTCATCAAAACTAAGGAAAATAGTATGGAAAGAAGTACACACAGCACCTTAGTCAAGTCATCCAGGGGTAACCAAAATGTTGGCCGATGTCAGACCTCTATATTTTTGGAAAGGAATGAAAAAGGATGCAGCTAGATTTGTTGTAGGATGTTTTGAATGTCAGAAGGTTAAGGTGGAGCATCAGCACCCGGTAGGATTGTTACAACCCCACAGTGTACCAGATTGGAAGTGGCAAATCATCAGTATGGATTTTGTACAGGGTTTACCGATGACGAGGAGCAGACATAATGCTATAATGGTAGTAGTGGATAGACTCACTAAAGTGGCACATTTCATACCCGGAAATTTGACAGATGGGGTTTCTGTGATTGCTCGAAAGTTTGTGCAAGAAATTTTCCGTCTTCATGGAGTACCGGAAAACATTATTTCTGACAGAGATGCTAGGATGACATCCAGGTTTTGGTAGACTCTATTTTCTGCTTCAGGAACTCAGTTAAATATTAGTACAGCCTATCATCCTAAAACAAATGGGCAGACGGAAAGAGTAAACCAGATTTTGGAAGACTGCGTGGACCAGCAATATAAATGGGAATAATATTTACCATTGGTAGAATTCACTTATAACAATTCATATCAATCAGCTATCAAAATGGCACCCTTTGAAGCACTGTACGGCAGAAAGTGCAGAACACCTATCAATTGGAACAGAATGGAGGACAAGATCATCCTAGGACCCGAAATGCTTCAGGAAATGGAAGAACAGGTTAAGTTAATCAAACAAAGGTTAAGGAAGCTAATAATCAGCAGAAGAGCTACATTGATGCAAAACAAACCCCCAGGCAATTTGTGGTTGGAGAGAAAGTTCTTTTGCGAGTGAAACCTTAGAAAAGCTCTATTAAATTTGGAAAAAAAAAAAAAAACCTCTAAACTAGCCCCAAGATATAGGACCTTTTGAAGTCCCGGAAGTTATCAATCCAGTAGCATACAGAATTGCTCTACCTCCAGCTCTCGCCAGATTGCACAATGTATTACATGTCTCCTATCTTAAGAAGTACTATGCAGAATTTGACCATATGATTGAACGGAATTCCTTGCAGGTGCGGGATCCTAGGGTGATTACAATAGAGCCACTCAGAGTGCTTGAGGTATGTAAGCTGCACTTACGTAACCGCGAGGTGGTACAATGCAAGGTCCAGTGGGACCAATATTCAGAGGAAAATGCTACATGGGAGGATTATGATGAAATCCTTCAAAAGTTTCCTCATCTGTTTATGAACAATTAAGAACTCTATATATATATATATATATATATATATATATATGATTTAGACCTGAATTTATAAATAAATAATCATCGGGGACGATGATTCTTAAGGGGAGAAGTATGTTACATCCCTTTTGTCTTGAACAAGATTATGGCAATGAAATTATGGTCGTTATGTTAGTTGTGATTAACTAAATTTCATGAGAATGTGAAATTGGGAAAAGAATTTTTAATTTCTATGTTGTAACTGCAAATATGAATGATTTTCTTATATATGTGTAAATGAATGTGTTGATGAGTTTATATTTAAATATATATATATATATATCGAGAACAGTCTAACCCTAATTCTTTGTCAAGTGGTTGCAGGATTGCCAACACCTCGAAGGAAAGGGAAATATCATCAAGGAGAGGTTGTAGTTAATAAAGGATCAAATTATCATCAAGCCACGAGTTGGTGTAAGATAGCTATATTGAAGTCGTAACCTTGGTTGTATATCACTTAAATAATTATAAGAAAAACAAATCAACTTAAATTGTGTATCATCGTTCTCCTCTTGAAGTCGAATATATCAAGCCATAAACGCATTTTATAGTGTAAAATGAAATTAAATAAATATTCAAACATTTGAATATCTTTTAAAGTCGTGGGTTTGAGTTGAGGCATGATCCGTGTATGTTATGTGGCGGTAACCTTCGCCACCCTGGCCTCTTTTCTTTATCGAAACGTTCAAGATGGGAGGCATGCAGACTCATTTCAAGGGAAGTCTTGTTTTGTCTTGGCATTATTTCTCGGGCATTCAGCTTTTTGGCAGTTCACTTCCTCATTTTGGTATCCGCATTCCTCTTGTTTTGGTATCCTCAGTCTGTATCCACGATCTTCTGGTCTTGTTTCCTCATTTCCTTTCTCTTTTTCTACTCTCTATCAGACGGCATTTTTATTGGGTGGCATTCATCCTATCTTTCTCTTTTCAGACAGTTTTGTTGTTGCTTCCACCCTGCTTGGTCTTTCTTGGCCGAGCGCCACTCCTGTGCATTCGTCACTTAGACATCAGGGGAGGGTTGCCATTATTCTTTCATCTTCTGTCAACTTTACAAACCAAACACCATTGCCATTTTAGTCACTCTAGTTCTGGAAGGAAAGTAAACTTCAAGCTCTTGAGAAATCCACCGATGCATCATCAATCAGGCAGTCAAGAAACTCGTAAGGCGGTTGCTTGTCTAGTTGTGGGAAGAAGAAGTCGAGAGTTAAATCGAGCTTTTGTTTTGCGAATTACAGGCATGTACTTAGAGTCTTTTAAATTGTTAAAGTTAAAGCATCGAAAAGTTCTATACTCGTTTTGTTAACCACCAAGCATTGGAAAGTAAATTCAATGAATTTCATATTCTTGTTGAAAGTATAATGAAATCAGTTCTTTGCTAAATCTCTGAAATTAGTCCGATGGAAGACTCTTTCTTACTTGTCATGAACCTGTATAGTTTATTTGTTCTTATATTCAAATTACTCTTCATTGATTATTTCTGAACCTAAATGTTAGTTCTATCTTTCATCAAAATGCTTTATGAACTATTCTGCCATTGACTAAGCCGTAGTCTTCTCTATACTCTGTTCTCTTAACTTTTGAGTTGGAATCGTGCATATTTCTCTTTCCACTCTGAGTCCTTTATATGAAGTATAAATGTTACAAATCTGAAGAGTTCCTCAATATTGAACAAGTCTCTCTCTATATATATATGTTTAAAGTCGGCAGTTTATTCTTAAATGAAGAGCAATGATATTGAGCCAAGTCAGTGTAATATAAACCCAAGAGTCAAACCTTATCATGTCGAGCAAGGGTGAAAGTGTTGATGGCACAAGTGTGCCCATAAACAATAAAATCCTTGGCCAAGGTTATGATGCTTAGATTAAGCATTTGTCAGCCATCAAGAACCAAATATACCCCTGGTCAGAATAGTCTTTCTAGTTAGCAGTACCCTATAGTGAAGGATTGACCAGGGTAGTATAGGTTCTTGACACCAGGCTCAGATGGCATGATGGTATTTATGTGATCCTTTATTGATTGCCCTCGTGAAGGGTCGGGTTTCTTCAGTTGAAGAAACACGGGAGACCAATAGGTCTTTGGTTGGGCGGAAAAGCCCTTGATGATATTTATTTTTCCCTTGAAGACAAAGAGTCTTGTACAAGCATTCCCACCTTCAGACAATACATTCTTGTAACTATTTCTCTCTTAATTTCAGTTATATTTACTTTAACATGATTATTTGATAGCTGTAATAAATGCTCTTTTCATTTCGAAAGCAATGGAATAGTTATTAACCAACTGTGGCTTTCGGTTATATGAACAGTTAAATGTTTCTTTTTCAGCTGAAATTGAAAACTAGAAGTTAGTTGAAGAATGGTTTAAGCAGTTATTGTTCAGATTGTTTATCTTTTTCGTTCATTATTGCAAAAGAAACTCTAGTAAGAAAACTAGTTAGTTACACTTCAGTTGAATCTGGTAGTTAGTTACCATTCTTAAATTGTAGATTAGATAGAGTGTTACAAGAACCATTCGGCTCGTCCTTGCCTTAGCAGCTCAGTTTGGTTGGAAAGTCCATCAAATGGACGTTAAGAGTGCTTTCCTCAACAGTGAGTTGAAGGAAGAAGTCTACATGACCCAACCTCTAGGGTTGAAGGTTGTCGGTAAAGAGCACAAGGTGTGTAGACTGGTAAAAGCACTCTAGGGCCTGAAGCAGGATCCTCAGGCTTGGTACATCAAGATTGACAAGTACCTCACAGATCATGGCTTTCAGAGGAGTCCATCTGACTCTAATCTATATGTCAAACACACTGGTAGTGATATTCTTATTCTTGTTATCTATGTGGATGACCTAATCATTACGAGCAGCTCGGCACATTTGATTGCTAAAATCAAACAGGATTTGTGCCGCACATTTGACATGACAGATTTGTGACTTTTGCATTATTGTTTAGGTGTTAGGTTTGGCAAACAGAGAGCAATATATTCATCTCCCAATCCAAATATGCTCGAAGTCTACTAGATAAGTTCTGCATGCAGGATTGCAAACCTACCTCCACACCCATGGAAAAAGGGCTCAAGTTGTCAACTAAGTCAGACTCACCTATAGTAGATGAATCCTTGTTCAGGCAACTAATGGGCAGCCTCATCTATCTCACTGCCACTAGACCTAACCTCAGTTTTGTAGTGAGCTAAATTTCACGCTTCATGACAGCCCTCAAGGCTGATCATTGGGTAGCAGCGAAGCGTGTGCTGCATTATGTGAAGGGAACTTCTGATTATGGACTTCTTTACACTAGGAGTCATGATCCTAGACTCTCTGATTTCACCGACTCAGACTGGGCAAGTTCAGTTGATGACAGAAAATCAACATCTGGGTATGTTTTCAGTTTGGGATCCGGTGCAGTCACTTGGACTAGTAAGAAAACAAGCAGTGGCTCTCTCCTCGACAGAAGCAGAGTATCGAGGAGCAGTTAAGGCAACTTGTGAGGTAGTTTGGCTTCGCCGGATGTTTGTGGATATGCAAATATCTCAAGCAGGTCCAACTCCCTTGTTCTGTGATAATCAGGGAGTTCTCAAACTTGCCAAAAATCCAATCTTCCATGAAAGAACCAAGCATGTGGAAACTCATTGTCACTTCATTTGGAAGCTTGATGAAGACGAATCAGCTCAGTTGCTATATGTTCCGACAGAGGAGTAGACAGCAGATATTCTCACCAAGTCGCTCAGTCCAGATAAGTTTGTAAAATTCAGGGGGCATCTTGGTGTAGTTGCAAGATTGAGCATTAAGGGAGGGTATTAAAATAATATTTTATATTTATTTTATTAATGCTTAATGTTGTATATTATCGTTGATAAGATCGTTTCTACAGGGTCTTTTTAGAAACTTGCCTTCTTTATATTCTTTGTACATTATAAAGAGACTTCGTCTCTAATGTAAATAACATCAATTAATTTTTTACCATTGCACTTGTTAATAAAAATGAAGGCAGATTCTTGGATTAAAATTTTCAGCAAGACAAGGCATAAAGCTATTTAAACATTCAGGGGCCTTAAGATGCAACCATTTTAAAAGTTCCCACTCAACACATGCCCAAATGTCTAAATAGTAAATACAGATATTGAATTCCTACCAGTAAGGCGAAAGACCTGGCAGGACTAGGGCGTAGAGATGACACAATTGTTGATGTTTGCAGATGTACCCTTGAAATACTATTCCTGGGTTTGGATAAGTGCGGAGGCCTGATCTGAACAATAATTTAGGAAGCAAAACAAATTGTGAAGGGAAAAATACAAAAAAGTGACAGAGCTGAAACCCATTGAAATCAAGCAAATATCAATGGAGTTGTTGTGACTTTCATGACATGATATTTCCCAAGAAACATTGTGATGGTAGCATGCTCCCCTTTTTCTCTCTCATTTTGCTCCAAGAAGAGATGATCATGCAATCCTAGAACCATCTATGCCCTTATGACAGTTTGGAAACAAGAACACTTGGCCAAATGTTGTTCCATTTGTGGTATGAACTATGTCAAAAAGTTTGTGCTTCTGTTTGAGTTTGGAAAAGAGAAAATTCAGAACAAGTTTGTCAACTAATCAAATTCAGAAAAAAAAAATCCTGACTATATTTGAATGATATGAATCTGCAATTATTATTTTTATTTTTATTTTTATATATTATACTAAATTTTAATTTTAAAATACTAATATTAATTAAATTTAAAATTTTAACATGTGAATAAATATGTTAACTATTAATAATAGTTTATAAAATTCAAATTATTAATAACTATTTTAATTTAAAAATGCAAACCTAAAACTAATACATAAACTTTTATAAACAAAAAATAAGCCTGCTTCCCTAAGTCAACTAATTCTTTGAATTGATTTTAAATGCACCAACCATAGGCATGAGGGACGCACATCTTCGCATTCAACATAGACAGGCTATGTCCAACACAAACCTCCCTCCCTCTCTCTCCCTTAATATTCCTAGGCTACACAACAGCCATTATTTTCAAAATTCAAGACCCCACGATAGTGCTTAACACCCTTTTTTCTCTCCCCCTCCTAATGGCCCTCCTACTTGCAGGTTGATCCAAGGCTTCATTGCCTCAAAATTGTGTTGATGTTTGCAGCGTCGGTCTCCACTTCCAGCCGATCTCCTTATGTCATGATTAATAAATTAAATAATAGCTTGGGGCTATTTAATTTATATGATAGCAATTGGATGAAGAGGCACGTCCATTCTAAATAATATTTTATTGTGAAGATTTGAATTCTTTAAGTGGCGCGATCTTCTAGGGAGCCGACCTCTTGTGTAAGAGGCACGATTTTTGGATAAGGCCGACTTGTTGTTCTTTGAAGGGTCGCGTCCTTCTCTCTCACTTGTATATATAACCAATGGCATTTCATTGTTGAGCATTCATTCGATACACATTCATCCTTCTCAAGTTCGAGTTCTTTGCAAGTGCGAGTTCTTCATCAAGGCATATCGACATTGTTAGAGGCTGAGATTTCATCTGTAGATTGCTTCATATTGCTTCTGTGTTTTCATCAGATTGTGATGCTTATTATTGGCCTTCCTATCGGCCCATTGTAAAGGAGACACTCTTTGTGATATTCAATATATAAGTGATATATTGTTGCTGGGTTTTTCTCCCTCAAGAGGAGGGTTTTCCTAGGGTATCTTCCGTGTTATTGTGTTGAATTTTGAATTAATTTTTTGTGCTCTAATCTGATCATAAAACTAACATGGTATCAAAGCGGGTGTGAAGAAGATCGTGATCAGATTTCTTATTACAGCAATACTCTTTAGTCTCTTTCTCATTGTTGTCTATCTCTATTTCTTCGTCAAGATGGTGAACGGTCTTAAGATTGAGGATAGAATCGAGGGAGCATCAAATTTCACTTTGCTCACCTTGGAGATGACGCTAGTTACTCAGTGAAAGGAATTGGGACCTCCACTCTCCACTTGGATTCCGGCATCTCCCTGCAATTGTGTGATGTCCTATATGTTCCAGGCATCAAGCGAAACCTTGTTTCCATTTCAGCCTTGGAAGACAAAGGGTACCAAGTAGCATTTTCTAAAGGCAAAGTTCTTGTGTGGACGAAGAATTCCAACTTCAAGTTTGCTAGGGTGATTGGAGTTAGACATGAGAGTCTCTACAGGCTATGCACTCGTCCACTTCAGGCTCTAGTACATGATTCTTCAAGCTTGTGTGATCTTTGGCATTGAAGATTGGCTCACCTTCACTACTGAGCTCTACCTATCATGGAGAAGATGGTCACGAGCCTTCCAAAGTTCAACCAGGAGCACAAAGGTACTTGCAGAGGTTGCGCTTTGGGTAAGAATACTAAAGGTCCATTTCATAGTAGAGAAAATAGATCCAAATGTATTCTAGATCTCATTCATTCTGATTTATGTGGTCCAATGTCTGTTGCTTCTTTGAGTGGTTTCTTGTATTACATTCTTTTTATTGATGACTACTCTAGAAAGACTTGGATTTATTTCTTGAAATCTAAAGAATCTGAGGAGGTATTAGAAAGGTTCAAGGAATTCAAAGCTCAGGTGGAGAATTTGTCCGAGAAGAGGATCAAAGTCCTGAGATCTGATAATGGAGAAGAGTACACTTCCAGCAGCTTTCGAAACTATTGCATTGAAGCTGGGATTAAGAGGGAGTTCAGTGTCCCTTATAATCCTCAACAGAACGATGTTGCTGAAAGGAAGAACAAATCGATCGTGGAAGCAGCCAAAGCCGTGATTCATGACCAAGATCTGCAAACCTTCCTTTGGGCGGAAGCATCTAGTATAGCAGTCTATGTTCAGAATAGAAGTCCTCACCGAATCCTGGAAAACATGACTCCTGAAGAAGCTTTTACTGGGAAGAAGCCAGAAGTTAGTCATTTGAGGATCTTTGGATGTCCAGTGTATGTTCATGTACCGAAGGAAAAGAGGACAAAGTTGGAGCCTTTTGGCAAGAAGGGGATATTTGTAGGTTACAGTGAAACATCAAAAGCCTACAGGATCTACATCCCAGGTCAGAAGTTGATTGAGATCAGTAGAGATGTCACATTTGAGGAAGATGTTGCATTCAGAAGATCCAAGGGCACTCACATGGAGATTGATAATGAAGAGTCTCCTCAGGATATGGAAGTTGACCATGCTCCTGAGATTCAGAGGGAGACTTCAGAACCAAAGGAAGATGCTAATCCAGTTGAGCCTTTGGAACCTACTGATGGGCCCACCGATATTGTGATTGGAAGAAAAAGACCTCTCTAGGCTAGGCAAACGATGCAAGAGGCAGAAAGGTTTGCAACACCAAGAGGAACCTTCAGAGAAAGTAAGAGACCTCATAAGTTCTCCAGTTATGTTGCTTTGATGAGTCAGACTATTGAGTTTGAGCCTTCCAGTGTTGAGGAAGCTTCTAGTCCAGATTTGGAGAGATGCTATGACAAAGGAGTATCAATCAATTCTCAAGAATGATGTTTGGGACATTGTTCCTAGACCCAAAGGCAAATCTGTGGTATCTTCAAAATGGCTCTTCAAGATCAAGCATGCGGTTGATAAGAGCATTGAGAAGTACAAAGCAAGATTCATGGCTAGAGGGTTTTCACAAAAAGAGTGAGTTGACTATGAAGAAACATTTGCTCCTATTGCTCGCTATACTTCTATCAGAACCATCATTGCCATTGTTGCATCTAGAGGATGGAAGATTCATCAAATGGATGTAAAGAAAGCTTTTCTGAATGGTATAATTGAGGAAGAAGTCTATATTGAGCAACCTGATGGATTTGAGGTACATGGGAAGGAGTCTCATGTTTGCAAGCTGAAGAAGGCCTTGTATGGTCTTAAGCAGGCTCCTCGTGCTTGGTACAAAAGGATTGATCGTTACCTGTTAAGCTTGGGCTTCTCTAAGAACGATGCTAACTCAAATCTATATTTCAAGGTAATTGATGGTGAAGCATTGATTTTGGTTTTGTATGTTGATGATTTGATTCTTACTGGAGAAGAACACCTCATTCTCAAATGCGAGGAGTTGGCTTCTAAGTTTGAAATGAAGGACCTTGGGCTCATGCATTACTTCCTTGGCTTAGACGTTTGGCAGAAGCCAGATGAGATGATTCTAAGTCAAGGGAAGTATACCATTGATATACTTAAGAGGTTTGGTTTGATGGATTGCAAATCCATGTCTACGCCTATGGAGACCAACCTACATAAGCTTAAGGAGGTTGCAGCTAGTTCAGATCTTGTGGATCCCACAATGTACAGGCAGTTGATTGGGTCATTGATGTATCTAGTCAACACTAGACCAGATATTTTCTATGCAGTGAGTGCACTTAGTCCATGATGATTTTCTTGTACTTTTGTTTCACCCTCTGGGAGAGCCATGGTGAACGTCACGATAAGGTGACAATATCACGTTAAGTGATGAGCACTTGTACATACCATACAAGGGTGTAGCCATGATGGTTGATATCACGATGAGGTGATATCTTCTTTTCCACATATGGGTGTAGCCATTGTGGTAGACATCACGATGAGGTGATATGTCTTGTGCAGCTGAAAGTGTTCTCCCTAGCTGAGAGGGAGTGTTGACGTTTGCAACGTCGATCTCCACTTCCAGCCAATCTCCTTATGTCATGATTAATAAATTAAATAATAGCTTGGGGCTATTTAATTTATATGATAGCGATTGGATGAAGAGGCACGTCCATTCTAAATAATATTTTATTGTGAAGATTCAAATTCTTGAAGTGGCGTGATCTTCTAGGGAGCAGACCTCTTGTGTAAGAGGCACAATTTTTGGATAAGGCCGACTTGTTGTTCTTTAAAGGGTCACGTCCTTCTCTCTCACTTGTATATATAACCAATGGCATTTCATTGTTGAGCATTCATTCGATACACATTAATCCTTCTCAAGTTCGAGTTCTTTGCAAGTGCGAGTTCTTCATCAAGGCAGATCGACATTGTTAGAGGCTGAGATTTCATTTGTAGATTGCATCATATTGCTTCTGTGTTTTCATCAGATTGTGATGCTTATTATTGGCCTTCCTATCGGCCCATTGTAAAGGAAACATTCTTTGTGATATTCAATATATAAGTGATATATTGTTGCTGGGTTTTTCTCCCTCAAGAGGAGGGTTTTCCCAGTGTATCTGTTGTGTTATTGTGTTGAATTTTGAATTAATTTTCTGTGCTCTAATCTGATCATAAAACTAACAAATTGCTTGGATGTTAACCACATGTGCAAGTCCTTTATTTCCTACAACCTTATGCCACAGCAAACTGTAACTGAAGTGCAGAGCCTCTTCGATGTGTTTCCCAGCAACATTACAGCAGAAGAAGACCGTCTCATTCCAATCAAGAAAATGCCTACAAAATACAATTTTATCCATGTGGATGATTTTTAAGAGAATTTTAATGGTTTTTGAATTATGTATTATTTGGTGAGTTTTGAATTTTTTGGTTCAAAAAATCACCTAAATCCATTGTTCTACAGCAACAGGGATTCCTCCCCTCAAAAAATGAATTGTTTCAAAGATCAAGACGAAATATCCTCCTAGCACCCTCGCGCCCCCCTCCCACTACCACCTAGAAGGAGGGACATCAAAGGGGTGTCTCCACCTGCAAGATATGTGGGGAAGACTCCCTAGTGTCTTGGGGATGGCCAGGCATCCCTGAACCATCCCCAAGATGCTCCCCATGATGAACAAAGTTATTCTCTATGTCATGATAATGAATTTGATTTGTGTCAAATCTTTGAACAGACAAACAACATGATGGCATGTACAAATGGTGCCCTTGGATGAAAGAAGAAATTTTGCACAGTATTGGAGACAAAATTGAATATTAAAATTTAAAATAGCTCCTATTGTGTTTATTTACTCAGATGCACACTCTCTTATCCTAACTCTAAAAAGTGGTGATCAAATATTTCTCAAATCATGGCATTGATGTTAGTTTTATGATCAGATTTAATGCACAGAGAATTAAATTCAAAATCAGACACAATAACACAGCAGATACCCTGGGAAAACCCTCCTCTTGAGGGAGAAAAACCCAGCAACAAATATATCTCTTATATATATAAGCAATGGCAACAAGTCACTTTACAATGAGGCCACACACAAGGCCAATAATCAGCACCAACAATGGCTGTAAGACAAACTAATAGTCTGCTCTTTTAATCTGCACTTAAGAGACTTCACAATCTGCTCCTATATGAATTCGCACTACTCTTCTTGAAGAACTCGCACTTAATGGAGAAGGAGATCGAACTTGCTTGATTGCTAATGAGGGGAAATTACCTCATATAAATACATTGCTAGATAGGTTGCACCCTTTCAATAAACTAGGTCGGCCACCAAGAAATAAATACAATTAATAATAATGAATTACAATGAAGGTCGGCCAAGGAAGAATGATGCAAGGAAGTCGTCCAAAAATAATGTTGCCATTTACACATATAAATAATTTATATCTTCAATTGGGGCTGGAAGAATTGAACCCGAAGCTGCTAACATCAACAATTGACGCCTCAAACTTAGTAGAGAGTGGAGGAAGCAGTGAGGGCAGGGTTGTGGTGTTACCAAGTTTTCATAAATGTTTGTGAGTTTCTACCGACTGCTGTAATAAGTTTCTAAAAAAAGAGAAGAAACTAAATTAAAAGATATCAAGAATGACAACATTCATATCTTCAACTGCACAGCCCTCATCACTTAGACCAATCAGATCCCCTAGCTTCACCATTGGTTCTCTCAGAACACATGAGTGAAGATTTGATCAAAAAGCAAAAACAATGATAAATTTATGAAAAATGGCTTGCACTGTGAAGGTCTATGTAGTCTCAAAGGTATTAACTTGGGTTTGGTGGTGGGGGTCTCAGCCCTCAGCCCCACGCTATATCACGACAAGGAACTATTAGGATAGGTAACATTAACCTTGCATTCCTATGTCATTCATGTGTCTCCATGTTCCTTGGAAAGTGTTATAGAGGACATGAGAGGAAAAACACTTATTTTGTATTTATTATGACATTGTAATTGCATTTCCAAAGAGATGGACATGTGTCAGTGGAGTTACACGGCATAATAGATAAAGTCTTCCTCCTAGGTGGCCACTTTGGGAATGTGAAAAGTCATGTGTGGGGCACCCAAGATTGGAAGGAGTAAGGTTGTTCATTGGTGTTCCATCGGGAAGTAAAAGAGTCATGAGAGCATTCGAAAAAGCAAAAGGTGGATCGGCTATGGGCTAGACGCCCATGTTGGAGCTATGTGAATATTATTAAATATTTTATCATATTTTTTGGTTGTCCAAGAAGTGGGTGTGGGTTTTTGCAAGTGGTTTCTTGCTTCTTATTTCAGGTTGTCATTTCTAGTTTTCTACCCCATGAGTTTTATAAATCGTTTTCTACCCCATGAGTTTTATAAATCGGTGCCATAGGATGGTAGTATTACGTTGAGTTCTTGCAGGTAACAAGGTGTTGTCGAATCCATCGGAGATCAGTAGTGAAGTGTGTTATTGTGTATCTCTCATTGAAGATTAATAATATACTTGCTCTCTCTTCTCGTGTGGATTTTTTTCCCGAAAGGGTTTCTCCACGTAAATTTGTGTCACATATGGTTTGTTGGTTTTTCTATTGTATTGAATGTGCAATCACATACTTAAATCTAATTTGGTAATCTTTTTTTCAGATTTGAATTCACATACATAAGTTCATATTATAGCTTTACTTCACCTTGTTTTCAACATCTGGTATCAGAGCTAACGGTTTTGTTGAGGGGATGGCTTTCTCTCAAGTGTTGAAATTTTTTTGGCTACAGTGGGAGCTTTTGTTTTGTGATATATTGCAGATTTGTTTTAGTAATGATGCTTGGTTTATTGATTCAGGTTCCTCCTACCATATGACTTCTCATAAGGAGTGGTGTACAACATACAAAGCATATGATAGGGGAGATGTTTTCCTTGGTGATAACAGCATAAAGAAGATTGTTGGTAAGGGAAAGGTATGTCATGTCCCCATTTTCGGAGTGATCACCTAATGGAGTTGGTTAACATATCCTATTTCCATAGGCTAAGCCGAAGGGCTAAGGGAATGACCTAATTGATTAAATATTATTTTTAATCAATTTTATTGGGAAAATTGAATTTTTTATAAGCCATTTGGTGAAGGAGAAATAATTTAATAAAATGGCTAAGGAGGTGAGCAACCCGAGAAGGAGAAAATAAAGGATGGAAAATGACTTTGGGTATTTTTTTATAATGCCCAGGAAAAAATAAAATAAATCCAAATAATTTTCCTTGGAGGAAGACGACCTGGGAGAGGTCCTAAAAATGAAGTATGAAGCCCTAAAAGATGGTCATCCAAGTGGAGAAAGAATAATAACAATAAAATGAAATTATTTTATATTCTTGGCACCTAGAGGGAGGTCAGCCCTATGGGAGAAAAGAATAAAATAAAATAAAAGGGATTTGCCAAGAGGAGGTCAGCCTTGAGGAGTTTATTTTGGAGGGCTATAAATAAAAGGTGTTTTGAAGTCATATGATCATCATTCACATATGATTTTCTCAAGTTTTATCTCATTCGGCTGCAATATTGCTAACCTTCATTCCAAGGGTGAAAACCCTTAGGAATGTGGTGAGTTGGACGAAACCCTATCTCATCCTTGTGGAGGCCTCATCACGGAGACCTAATTGTACTTCATTCGTGTCATTTGGAGGAGAAGAACTACATTGCATATTCAGATTTGAAGATCTATTTTGGAGCAGATCTATTTTGAAGCAGCACCTTGGTGGCAATTGTGGAGATTGTTGCATTAAGGTTTCACCCTACTTCGAACGCCACACTTGGGAAGATTTGGAGCACCCATCCTTGAGGGCATTTTCACTTGTTTTGGAGGTGGTTTGGAACAGTAAACCCTAGGCGCACCTCTTAGAGAATTCACCGAGCTAGGGCTTATCATTTGCCTTCTAATTTGCATGTATTTGGTAAGTACAGATCATACTCTATAAGTCTGATTTATAGTGCAGAATTTCTGGGCATTGTTTGGCATGTTGTGCCCTAGAATCCATTGCAAAAATCAGATCAGAACTTTCAATTTGTAGCAGCAGCGTTTAATTCAGAAATTCAGATTTGTTGTTTCAATTTGGTTGTGCTACATTGTGTATTTCATGGCAGATTTCATGCTTGTAATGATTATCAACTTGCGGTATCATTTGCCATCATTATTTGTCATGTTTAGTCATGTTTATGTTCGCTGTAATTATTTGTTTAAGAGCAGAAATAAAATCAAAAATTAGGGTTTTGAGCAGAAATCTAAAGTGCAAAAATCTAGGGCAGAAATCAGAAATTTAATTCCAGAATCTTAGGGCAGATCCCATTGGGGATATTACAAGGCAAAGTTGTCTTTAACTGATGGGAGGATTAAAACCCTTGATAATGTTATGCATATTCCAAGACTTGTGATGGAGGCACCCTAAAACACACATACGCTCTGCTACCAAAAATTGATGGCTGGAAATACAAATTCAAACACAAAATCTGCCAAATTGATGGCTGTAGACACAAATCAATTGCAAATTTGCCTTTCCATTATAATTGACAGTAGAAGTTATATAACATCACCAATATGTCTCTCTATTATTTTATTACTGTCTTCAGCCATGGACATATAGGAAAATCATGTTGAGTGCCAAAACAAAAACTTAAACACTACGATCTTCAAATACACAGTTAACATTCTTCCTCACGCAAGGGACTTTGGAACTTCAAAGTAAAACTTATGCAGTCTTCTACAGCATTTGAAATAAGGGATGCACAGCAACAATCATTACCATGACCAGTTACCATGTTTGGCATTGAATTAAACGGCAGCAATACATATGTATGGCATTCATCTGGAGACTGCCATAGTCAAGGCAAGGCCAATTCTAATGTCTCTTTCCATCGTGTCTATTCTGCACCATTTTCCCTGCTCTTCGACCCCCTCTAGCTGCCTGATTCCCACGCCCACCTTCTACACACTTTCCATGTCAATCCCCTTTCATTTTCTTGGTTTCTCCATTTAAAACTGAAAGCTATATTGTTCAATTCAAAACTGAAAGCTATAACTGTTTTGTTCAACTGACTTCAATGCTCTTTTCATGCCTTCCTACGCGGGCCTATGAAGCTTCATCATTTTAGCATATATCACCTGCCTCTTTCTAACCGTGGGTATGGGAAAAGTCTTTCTTTATTTTTCTTTTGCATATGTAATATGCCTTCCCACCCACGGGGTCTTCAAAAACAATAGTTTTAATACTTTCAAAATGTGAAAAAGATCAGCACCACCGATCAACACGACCTTCAGGAAAACTGCCCCAAATTTCAAATCCAAAAACCATACACAAGAAAACTAAAATACCAAAGTAAAAGAAAATAATGTAAAGCAAAATTTGGAGGTGATGTTGCTCCTACATCATACTCCCCAAGGGACAAAAGAAGACATATGCTCCTGCACATGAGGCCATTTATCAAAACTTATCTACCTCTGTTCTTTTTTTCCGCCTTTTCCACAATCGTGTTGGATCAGTTATCACGTTTCTCCAACATTGCAGATCTTTTCTCAGCTCTATACTTCTCAGCTTTCTTCGCCAAAGTTCTCTTGCCCACACAATTGCACACAAATCAAAATGTCCAAATGTACAAAAATTAAAGATCTCCACATTTACTTCTTCAGACATTTCCACCTTGCCCATCTGTCTGTCAACTTCCGCAAAGCCATTCACAACCTTATGTAAATCTGCATTCACTATTTTCATAATCTTCTTTTGCGATAACCAAACTACACAACAACAAATCATTTATGACTCCTCCACTCTCAACATAACCCCCAATGTCTCCACTAAAATCTGCATACACTATTCCAGACTCTTGCCCAAACTCCTTATCATTCAACATAGCAAAAGAATACATAACAACATTCTTATGGAAGACACTCATATTTACCTCTGTTTTAATCGCTACACCAGCTTTTTTGTAAACAACTGCAACCTTCCTTTCTATATCCTTCACTGTCCTACTTGTATTCATACCTTCATTAGCAATCTTCCCCCTCCATTCTTCTTCTATCTCATAAAATTGTGCCGACAAATCATCTACACTATTATTGTTTACTGCTCCTCTTTCTAATTCCACCTCTATCATGTTCCCGTCAAGAATCTATTTGCCTTCATCTTTTGGAATCTCAGATGCAATAATATCTGCTTCTAAATTTTCTGACTTTTCTTTTCCTTCTTCCTTCCACATGCCTTTATCATACCATTCTTCTGCTGTCCACTCTTTCTTCCCATTCCTCTTGTTCAACTCATTCTTTGGACCCATACCACACTCATATTTATTCATTCTATGCTTTCCAATCTGCCTCCCTTTACCTGTATTCACATTCTCAAACATATCATTAACAAATAAATCAAAAGACCAAGATGTCTCCTTAAGTGCCTCCTTTATGGAAACTTTCCTCTCCTCTTTACTACTTCTACTTTCTACACTACTCTTCTCCATTCTTTTCTATCTTTCTTTAAGTCCTCTACAATGAGAACTTCCTTGATCACTTCCTGTACATGTTGCTCACTTAGCAACTCCAAATCTCTACAAATTTTCCTTACACTTTTTTCTTCTCTTCTTAAGACATCCAACCCTTGCCTTCTTCCTTTCTCTACAATCAACTTCACCGGCCACTTCAACCTCTTTGTCATGGGCCAATACCCATCACATTCGTGGCTTCTTTTCTCGAGCCATTGCTTCACCACGAGCTTACACCTCTCTAAATCCCTTCTCAACTCTACTATTTCTTGATCAAACCTTACATCCTGTCTTATCTTATTGACCTTCAACTTGTCCTTCTTTTCGAGGCTTTCTTGTTGTTGCATCTTTTACTTTATCTTCTCAACTTCGTGATACGTCACCTAGGGCTTCTCTTTCCTTTCCCTCTGCCCAGTCTTTTGGTACCCAAGTTATTTTTATTAACCTATCTAAACTCCACTACACATGCTTGTCAAAATCCTACGAGCATAGCCAACTTTCCCAGATCTTTTAGGCTCTAATACCAAATGATGGAGACACCCTCACACGCATACGCTCTACTACCAAAAATTGATGGCTGGAAATACAAATTCAAACACAAAATCTGCCAAATTGATGGTTGTAGACACAAATCAATTGCAATTTTTCCTTTCCATTATAGCTGACAGTAGAAGTTATCTAACATCACCAATATGTCTCTCTATTATTTTATTACTGTCTTCAACATGGACATACAGGAAAATCATGTTGAGTGCCAAAACATAAACTTAAACACTATGATCTTCAAATACACAGTCAACACTCTTCCTCACACAAGGGACTTTGGAACTTCAAAGAAAACTTATGCAGTCTTCTACAACATTTGAAATAAGGGATGCACAGCAACAATCATTACCATGACCAACTACAATGTTTGACATTGAATTAAAAGGTAGCAATACATATGTATGGCATTCATTTGGAGACTACCACAATCAAGGCAAGGCCGATTCTAATGTCTCTTTCCATTGTGTCTATTATGCACCATTTTCCCTCTTCAGCCCCCTCTAGCTGCCTAATTCCCACGCCCACCTTCGACACACTTTCCCTGTAGATCCCCTTTCATTTCCTTGGTTTCTCCATTTAAAACTGAAAGCTATAACTGTTTTTTTTCAACTTACTTCAATGCTCTTTTCATGCCTTCCTACGCGGGCCTATGAAGCTTCATCATTTTAGCATATATCACCTGCCTCTTTCTAACCGCAGGTATGGGAAAAGTTTTTCTTTATTTTTCTTTTGCATATGTAATATGCCTTCCCACACACATGGTCTTCAAGAACAATAGTTTTAATACTTTCAAAATGTGAAAAAGATCAACACCACCTTTAGGAAAACTGCCCCAAATTTCAAATCCTAAACCAAACACCAGAAAACTAAAATACTAAAGTAAAAGAAAATAATGTAAAGCAAAATTTGGAGGTGACATTGCTCCTACATCATACTCCCCAAGGTACAAAAGAAGACATGGGCTCCTACACATGAGGCCATTTATTAAAACTTATCTACCTTTGTTCTTTTTTTCCGCCTTTTCCACAATCATGTTGGATCAGTTATCACGTTTCTCCAACATTGCAGATCTTTTCTCAGCTCTATACTTCTCAACTTTCTTCACCAAAGTTCTCTTTCCCACACAATCGCACACAAATCAAAATGTCCAAATGTATGAAAAATTAAAGATCTCCACATTTACTTCAAACATTTCCACCTTGCCCATCTGTCTGTCAACTTCCTCAAAGCCATTCAAAGCCTTATGTAAATCTGTATTCACCATTTCATATTCTTCTTTTGCGATAACCAAACTACACGACAACAAATCATTTATGGCTCCTCCATTCTCAACATAACCCCTAATGTCTCCACTAAAATCTGCATACACTATTCCAAACTCTTGCCCAAACTCCTTATCATTCAACATAGCAAAAGAATACATAACAACATTCTTATGAAAGACACTCATATTCACCTTTGTTTTAATCGCTGCACCAACTTTTTTGTAAACAGCTGCAACCTTCCTTTCTATATCCTTCGCTGTCCTACTTGTATTCATACCTTCATTAGCAACCTTCCCCCTCCACTCTTGTTCTATCTCATAAAATTGTGCCCACAAATCATCTGCACTATTATTGTTTACTGCTCCTCTTTCTAATTCCACCTCTATCATGTTCCCGTCATGAATCTATTTGCCTTCATCTTTTGGAATCTCCACTGCAATAATATTTGTTTCTAAATTTTCTGACTTTTTTTTTCCTTCTTCCTTCAGCATGCCTTTATCATACCATTGTTCTGTTGTCCACTCTTTCTTCCCATTCCTCTTGTCCAACTCATTCTTCGGACCCATACCACACTCATATTTATTCATTCTATGCTTTCAAATCTGCCTCCCTTTACCTGTATTCACATTCTCAAACATATCATTAACAAATAAATCAAGAGACCAAGATGGCTCCTTAAGTGCCTCCTTTATGGACACTTTCCTCTCCTCTTTACTACTTCCTTCTTCAAGTGTTGCCTTCTACGCTTCTTCTCTTCTCCATTATTTTCTATCTTTCTTCAAGTCCTCTACAATGAGAACTTACTTGATCACTTCCCGTACATGTTGCTCACTTAGCAACTCCAAATCTCTACAAGTTTTCCTTACACTTTTTTCTTCTCTTCTTAAGGCATCCAACCCTTGCCTTCTTCCTTTCTCTACAATCAACTTTACCGGCCACTTCAACCTCTTTGTCATGGGCCAATACCCATCACATTCGTGGCTTCTTTTCTCAAGCCATTGCTTCACCATGAGCTTACACCTCTCTAAATCCCTTCTCACCTCTACTATTTCTTGATCAAACTCTGCATCATGTCTTATCTTAATGAACTTCAACTTGTCCTTTTTGAGGCTTTCTTGCCGTTGCATCTTCTACTTTCTCTTCTCAACTTCGTGATACCTCACCTATGGCTTCTCTTTCCTTTTCCTCTACCCATTATTTTGGTACCCAGGTTATTTTTATTAACCTATCTAAACTCCACTACACATGCTTGTCAAAATCCTATGAGCATAGCCAACTTTCCCAGATCTTTTAGGCTTTGATACCAAATGATGGAGATGCCCTCACACACATACGCTCAGCTACCAAAAATAGATGGCTGGAAATACAAATTCAAACACAAAATCTGCCAAATTGATGGTTGTAGACACAAATCAATTGCAAATTTGCCTTTCCATTATAACTAACAGTAGAAGTTATATAACATCACCAATTTGTCTCTCTAATATTTTATTATTGTCTTCAACCATGGACATACAGGAAAATCATGTTGAGTGCCAAAACAAAAACTTAAACACTACAATCTTCAAATACACAGTCAACACTCTTCTTCACGCAAGGGACTTTGGAACTTCAAAGAAAAACTTATGCAGCCTTCTATAGCATTTGAAATAAGGGATGCACAACAACAATCATTACCATGACCAGTTACCATGTTTGGCATTGAATTAAAAGGTAGCAATACATATGTATGGCATTCATTTGGAAACTGCCATAGTCAAGGCAAGGCCAATTCTAATGTCTCTTTCCATCATGTTTATTCTGCACCATTTTCCCTGCTCTTCGACCCCCTCTAGCTGCCTGATTCCCACGCCCACCTTCTACACACTTTCCTTGTCGATCCCCTTTCATTTTCTTGGTTTCTCCATCTAAAACTGAAAGCTATATCGTTCATTTCAAAACTGAAAGCTATAACTATTTTTTTCAACTGACTTCAATGCTCTTTTCATGCCTTCCTACGCGGGCCTATGAAGCTTCATCATTTTAGCATATATCACCTGCCTCTTTCTAACCGCGGGTACGGGAAAAGTCTTTCTTTATTTTTCTTTTGCATATGTAATATGCCTTCCCACCCACGTGGTCTTCAAAAACAATAGTTTTAATACTTTCAAAATGTGAAAAAGATCAGCACCACCGATCAACACCACCTTCAGGAAAACTGCCCCAAATTTCAAATCCAAAAACCAAACACTAGAAAACTAAAATACCAAAGTAAAATAAAATAATGTAAAGCAAAATTTGGAGGTAACATTGCTCCTGCATCAACTTCCCATAAATTTACTTTCAGTATCCAAGTTGAATGATTCTAGAATGCATATGACATTTGACAAGTCTGGTTGCAGGTTGGTAAGAGGGGGTTTGGTGATAGCTAAAGGATCTCGGATAGGGACTTTGTTTAGGCTAAATGCCTCTGTTTTTTGTAACTCTATCAATGTAACTAGCACTAAAAATGCATGTACGTTGTGGCACCATAGATTGGGTCACATTGGTGAAAAAGGTCTTAAAACCATTCTTAATAAAAAGTTGGTTGATGATATTTCTGATTATTCTATTAGCAAAAATGAATTTTGTGAGCATTGTGAGTTTGGTAAACAAAATAGATTATCATTTCCTAATGGAACTAATAAGGCAAAGAGATTATTAGAAATCATTCATTCGGATGTATGTGTACCAATGGATGTTGATTCTTTGGGTAAATCTCGGTATTATATCTCTTTCATTGATGATTTCTCAAGATAAACATGGATTTATTTTATGCGTTCTAAATCTAAAGTTTTCACTAAGTTTAAGAAATTTAAGACCTTAGTTGAGAAGCAATAAGATTATAAGATAAAAGTGTTGAGATCTGACAATGGGGCTGAATATTGTTCCAAGGAATTTCATGAGTTATATAAGCATGCAAGTATTGTTCGGCAAAAGACTACTACTTCCACTCCCCAAAATAATGGGGTAGCAAAAAGAATGAACCGAACCTTGATGGGAAGAGCTAGAAGCATGTTGAGTGGTGCTAATCTTGAAAGATGCTTTTGGATAGAAGCTGTAGGTATTGCTTGCTATTTGATTAACAGATCTCCTTGTTCAACTCTTGTTGATAAAACTCCTTATGAAGTGTGGATAGGTAGAAAGCCTTATGTTTCATACTAAAGGTCTTTGGTTGTGAGGCTTTTGTTCATGTGCCTCAAGAGAAGCGATCTAAATTGGATCCAAAAGCACAAAAATGCATCTTCATTGGTTATAGTGAGAATGTAAAAGTTTAGAAACTTTGGAATCCTCTAACCCATAAAAAAATATTTTCTAGAGATGCGATTACTCGCAAGAAGAACAACCAAAGGAGAAAGATAAAACAAAGATAGTGCACTTCAAGACAAAGATTGAGAAGCAAGAAGAAGCACATGTGGACAAACAATCAGATGGATCTAAGGATGGAGAAGAAGAAGAGGGTTCAAAGAGTTCAGAGGATGTGAAGGATGAGCACACAAAAGAGGAACAAGTAGAGCCCATTACTCCTACCTTGACGAGGTCCACAAGGCAATGGAATCCAGTTGACAAGTATAGCCCACCAGATTTTCATTGTGTATTTGCTTTGTTGAGTACAGACAATGAAAGTGAGGCTTTCTCTTTGGATAGTTGTGACACTTGGGCTCTTGTTAGTTTTCCCAAAGAAAGGAAGCCCATTGATTAGAAGTGGGTATTTAAAAAGAAATTTGGTGCAAACGGTCGATTAGAGCAATACAAGGCCAGACTAGTGGCCAAAGGCTACTTCCAAAGAGAGGGAGTTGATTTTGGTGAAATTTCCTCTCCTGTTGTGAAATTGATTTCTATTAGATTCCTATTATCTATTGCTACTTCTTGTGATTTTGAGATAGAGCAAATGGATGTTAAAATGCTTTCTTGCATGGGGATCTTGAGGAGGAAATTTATATGCGACAGCCTAATAGTTTTGTTGTGAAAGGAAAAGAAAAATTGGTTTGCAGGTTAAAAAAATCTTCATACAGTTTGAAATAGACACCCAAGATGTGGTACCAAAAGTTTGATGCTTTTGCTTTGAAGTTGGGTTATCTTAGGAGCGAGGAGGATCATTGTGTTTACATTAAAGTTACAGATGATTAGATACCAATTATTGTCTTGTATGTTGATGACATGTTTATTGGTAATAGCAAGGTGACGATTAGGGAGCTCAAGACACAGCTTTCTGGCACATTTGATGTGAAAAGACTTGGGGGCTGCAAAATATATCCTTGGGATGGAAATCACTAGAGATTAGGTTCACAAAAAGATTTGGTTAAGCCAAAGTAAATATGTTGATACTATTTGGCAGAGGTTTAATATGCATGACTGCAAACCAATTAGTATTCCATTTCCAATTGTAACTAAGTAGAGTTTAGACATGTGTCCTAATTTTGATGATGTTTTTGAGGAGATGTTTAAGGTTCCTTATGCTAGTGTGGTTGGTAGTTTAATGGATGCAATGCTTTGCACTAGACCGAATATAGCCCAAGCAATGGGAGTTCTAAGCAGGTTTATGTCTAACCCTATTAGAGAGCATTGGACTTTTGTTAAGAGGGGTTTAGATATATGTGAGGTACTTTTGATTACTATTCGGTTTATCATACTGATGATGCGGTGAAGTCATTGGACATACAGGGGTTCGTTGATGCAGATTGGGAAAGTGACTTGGATAGTCGAAGGTCCACTCGTGGCTATGTATTTAGTTTGTTTGGAGGTATAGTGAGTTGGATGAGTAAGAGATAGCCTACAGTTGCATTGTCCACCACTGAAGCAGAATATATGGCTGCTACACATGCCTCTAAGGAGGCAATATGGTTACAGAGACTTGGTAATGGCATTGGTTTTGATTGCAGGATAGTGAAGATTGGATGTGACAGTCAGAATGTTATTTGTTTGGCCAAAAATCCCATGTATCATGCTCATGCTAAGCATGTTGATGTTTGGTATCACTTTGTGCGATAGATGATTGAGAATGGTAAGGTCTTGATAGAAAACGTTGACACTTTGGATAATGTCGCAAATTCTCTTACAAAGCCAATGACCACGAATAAGCCCTCTTGGTGTAGGAAGGCCATGGGCCTTGATCACTATACTTGATTTATTATTTGTATCTCTTGGATATAATGTTAATGTATAATGTCAAGTGGGAGAATGTTAGAATAGGTGACATTAACCTTGCATTCCTATGTCATTCATGTGTCTCCATGTTTCTTGGAAAGTGTTCTAGGGGACATGAGAGGAAAAACACTTATTTTGTATTTACTATAACGTATTGTAATTACATTTGCAAAGAGATGGACGTGTGTAGGTGGAGTTACATGGCATAACGGAAAAAGTCTCCCTCCTAGGCGTCCACTTTGGGAATGTGATAAGTCATGTGTGGGCGCCCAAGATTGGAAGGAGTAAGGTTGTTTGTTGATGTTCCATCAGAAAGTGGGAGAGTCGTCGAAGCATCTAGAAAGGCAAAAGGTGGATTGGCTATGAGCTAGGCGCCCATGTTGGAGCCATGTAAATATTATTAAATGTTTTATCAGGTCTTTTGGCTGTCCAAGAAGGGGACGTGGGTTTTTGCAAGTGGTTTCTTGCCTCTTGTTTTGGGTTACCATTTCTAGTTTTCTCTCCCACAAGTTCTATAAATTGGTGCCATAGGATGGTAGTATTATGTTGAGTTCTTGTTAGTAATAAGGTGTTGCTGGATTGATCAGAGATCAATAATAAAGTGTGTTATTGTGTATCTATCATTTGAAAATTAATAATATATTTGCCCTCTCTTCTCATGTGTATTTTTTTCCCAAAAGGGTTTCTCCACATAAATATGGTGTCACATATGGTTTGCTGATTTTTCTATTGTATTGAATGTGTAATTACATACTTAAATCTGATTTGGTGATCTTTTTTTTTTTCAGATTTGAATTCACATACATAAGTTCATATTGTAGTTTTACTTCACCTTATTTTCAACAAGAACACACAAGAAGTGTTGCCCCCAAACCACATGATAGGCAACCTAGGGCTCTGCCCCCAAACCACCAAAAGAGGTGCTAGGGACTCTAACATCGGACCCCCACAAGTAGCACTGCCCCTCAACCCCGCTAGGAGCTCTGCCCCCAAACCCCCACTCTAATTTTAAAAGCGAAAAATAATATTTGTTTTGGACCCATGTTTTGTATAGAGTTATAGACATACACGCATGCATGTTTGTATGTCTATAGCTCTATACAAAAGATGGGGCCAAAATAAATTTTATTTTTTTGTTTTGTATAGAGTTATAGACATGCATGCATGTATGTATGTATTCGCACCACCAGCTTCTCTCCCCCTGCCATTCCCAAATTTGGGCCCATAGTCCCCCCATCCTCCAAACCTGTCCCCATTGTCGCCCTGTCCACCTGTTCTGAAAATCTGTGGAACATAGCCAAAATCTAATATATAAGGTGTGACAGAAATTATCTCCCTGGCCTTTTGAACAGAAGCTACTTAATTAAAATAAAAACTTACCTTACTCCTTGGGAACCTGAAGATGTTCTACATGATGATGATGACCCATCACACAATAAGGCAAATGAACTCAGTGGTCACTCAATGTTCATATATTGTAGTTTCTCAGGGGAACTCACGGCTACAGGAAATGACATTATAATCTATTAAGCAACTTCTTTTACTAACTTTGAATTTTGAAACATGTTTGGCTTGCTTTTACTTTGGTCACCCGGTGGAAGCCTTACAAGATTCTGCTTTTGTGACATCAATTGCCTCTCAATGAAACTTTCACATCAAACAGAGCTCCTTGAAGTAGGAAAAACAAATTTGATCATAACAGTTTGTATAAATGCTTATGACCCCATTCTTCAGGTATATTCTAAGGGCTTTCCTTGGATATTCCATGATGTGTTTTCCTTTTTGGTCATAAGCTAGTTCTCTTTTCTCATAAATGTCAGACTTTTTTCCTTCAAGATAAAAATTCCTAGTTTCAGATTCTGCAGTTCAAATTTTTTTCCCTTCACCAACGTGTTCAACAGCTGTGATTCCCAGCACAAGGATTTCAGAAACCCAGAATTCTGTGGCTAAGATTTTAAGAAATTTTTAGATTTCTGCATGAAACATGAAACCCAGATTGTGCATGAAACATGTCATCCAGATTGTTCACCTGTTTTTATTTGATTTTCATCCTTATTTGCAGACATTTTATTCTTCATATTTTCCATTGCATATTTTTCTTTTTTAACAGCACATTTAACTGCAGATTTTAATTTTGGAAGCAGCTTCCAGTTGTTTTCAGAACAAATATCAGAATTGGTTTGCAATGATTAATAAATTGTATCAAGAAGGAAGCTCATGTTATTTCATTGCAGGATATTTAGACAGCTATTATCTCTTGCATTATTGAAGAAAAAAATTGTTCTGGCCAACAAACAAGAGGTATATTATTGAATATGTCTCTCATTGTCACCATTGTGAAATAATCAGGGCCAAACTATGATAAATTTTAATTGCTTTCACCTCTTGAGATTTCAATGTATAAATGAAGAACAATTTCAGATGTCCAACTGACAATGCAGAAGCATGATGCTACCATAGTGATCATGGATAAATTAATCAAGACTACAAATTTTGTACCAATACATATCTAACATAAGTCTTTAAATAGTGGTAGCATTTTGCAGTGCACCGAGATGCTCAAAAGCATCATATCAAACTAGGGCTCCACATCAGTTCCAATATTTTGAAAGACTTTATTCAATTAATGGGCAACAAACTAAATTTTGGCATTGCTTACCTCAAGCATGCTTATGGGAAAACCAAAAGAGTGCATCCATGTGCTTAACCCATCGTGCACATAAATAAGGGAAGACCATCTTACCCTAGTAGAATTCAGCTTGCACAATGGCTTCCACACATAATTGAGTATGAACCAGTTCAAATCCTTGTATGGATGAAGATGCAACACCCCATTCAGCTAGGGAAATTTGGTGATGTACCGACCCTAGGGCCAAAAAGTTTTAAGAAATAGAAAAGTGAATTACCAAAGTAAAATTAAATTTTCCAGTGTATCTGGGTGAGTGGTGATGGGAGTGATTACCATAGTAAAGGCTAGGGATCAAAGCCAACTGAGCAAGCTCCCTGAGTTAAAGCGGCCATGTTAAAGCAGGCCACTCGTGCACATCTACAAAATGGAACCAGAACTTAATAGTCTGCAAGTATCTTATTAGATAAGAAAAATAAGTTAAATGTGGCAAAATAAATAGAGGTATGAGAATGGTAAACGAACAGAGAAGGAATGGTAAGTATCTCTAATAAAAGAAAGCCCCTAAACCCAAAATCCTTGTCTTAACAACAACAAACTTTATAACAGAGATAGACTATTATGTTCAAGTGGAAAGTAAATTTAACAATATTGAAATAACATTAGCATATCATGTTCTTAATATAAATTAAAAAATACATAAATGAAAGTTCCTAACAGGTAAGAACAAGGGTTCGGGTTAGATCAGCCCAAAGCAGCTCTGTCATATTAGCTCGAGCGCCAAACAACATATACCTGCCCTTAATTAAGCAAATTATTACCCTATCTACCAATATTTTGTAACCCAATTCACTGTCACGACATCTCTGTAAAAGAATTTTGAATTGAGGTCCTCCTAATCTCACTTACTTCTAAGGAGTTAATCAATCATACAAAGATCTTTGACATCAGGTTATGTGCCAAATCGCATAATCATGTCCTAAATTAAGCAGATAATTATTCTATCTAGCAATATTTTGTGACCTAATTCTCGTTTACACGCTGATTGAAAAGGGATTTTGCGTTGAGATCCTCCTAACGTCATGTGCGTGCAATAAGTTACCCATGTAGGAAATTCGAATTCATAATCTTTACACACGCACTGTAACCCGAAACATGTACGTAAAAATCTCTTATTGTTTTCTTCCAAGAATGTCGTGTTTTCAATGGCGATCGAAGGTTAAAGTATGTATGTAATCTGTTAAACCCCAGATAAAGGCTGCATAATAGTCCCAAAAGTTAAAAAGCAAAAATTGAAAATTGAACGACGTATAAAACATACGAGGGCATTCCGAGTGTGAATTGAATTGGCAGAGGCCTGCGCAAATGCATCTTCATCGGCATAAACCGCCTTTCTGAGCAAAAGATTTTGCAATGAGTCGACGGTGGAGGTCATCTCTGATATGTTTTTTACAGCCGCGTTCCACCTTTCTGATCCCCCGCCATTTTGATCTTCCTTTTTTCCTTGCCAAACTTCCTCCATCCTGCGCCTAATTGTTCCGCTAAATTTTTGAACGAAGCAACAATGACGTTGAAATTAACAATGTCGTTATGACTTTACTCGTTTTGATTATTAACTAACTCGAAATAGTACCTAAATCTGCAAGTGGTCGAGAGGAGGCGCAAATACTTATTAGTTCCTTCCGGCAGCCAGGGTAATTATGTATCGGCCAATCACATTTCGCCATTTAACATATTACTTATTTTTTTGTATAGTTTGAATTTGGAGACCTATTTTATATATTGGAAAATTAGCATTTATCTATTTTTCTATTCGTCCGAGTAGCTTTATAAATCATTATCGTTTTAAAAATTCGGGAAAATGCGAACGCATAAATTGAGTAAATAAATTTAAGCAAAGGTATAGTTTAGAAGTTGGCAGTTAGAGGTACGTAATCCATGAATGCAGATTAAATGCATTAAAATATCAGGTAAATGCGAGCGCATAAATTGATTAAATAAATTTAAGCAAAGGCATAGTTTACAAAACTGGTGGGTAGACGTACGTAATGCATGAATACAAATTAAATGCATTAAATGGCATCTGGCTCGAGGTGAAGGCGTTGGAATGGCTTGGTGGCCACGCGTGGCCAGGGTACTTTGGTCATTTAATATAGAGTTAAGCCACTTGTTATGCATCTCTATTACTTTGTGTCTGTTGTTTTTGTGTTATGTAAGTGCGTGTTCTGAGAAGAGCTTGTAGTGACTGAGCAAGAGATGTTATAGTTGCAGAGTCCAGACCCAGAAACGAGTTACTTGAGGTGATAATTTCATAGTGCTCTATTGTGTGGCCGAGCAGGGGATTTTGTAGTTGTAGAGTTACACACTGGACATCGAGAGACGAATTGCTTGAGGTCACAAGAGGTAACTTTTTGTTGTTTTCATCTATTTGATACGAGAAATGCAAGCAGGGTTTCATAGTGTTTTAAGGCATTCGTATACTTTGACTATAAATTCGTATTTTAAATTACTTTTAGTATTATCTATTGGGATTTCTTGTTGAAATGCGAAGGTTTCATCTGTGTTTGATAGGAATTATGTAGAAACCCTCTTGTCCATTTTACTTCATGCATGTGAGCCCTGTAAAGTTTGTATATTTTTTTATTACTGCAAAGTGGTCCCATAAAGAGGGCTTTGGAACCAAAATTATGTCAGCGTGTGCGATAGTGAGAGCTTTAGAACAATGAGTCGACAGTGTATTGCTTTAAGCTTTTTCGTTGTCATCAAAGCATAAATGATAGAGGGATTTTGTTAAAAGTCGTGGTTATTGTCCTCGTAGGCATAAATGCAAACAATGGGAGCATATAGAAAACAGTTGAGCTGTTTGACAAAACTCGTGAAAGAAAAACTATTGTATATGATTAGTTGTTTTTATATTGATGCATTTGTAGAAGAAAAAATATCTCGTTTGATAGGAATTATGTAGAAACCCTCTTGTCCATTTTACTTCATGCATGTGAGCCCTATAAAGTTTGGATATTTTGGTTTACTGCAAAGCGGTCCCATAAAGAGTACTTTGGAATGAAAATTATGCCAACATGTGTGATAATGAGAGCTTACGAACAATGAGTTGACAGTGTGTTGCTTTGAACTTTTCCGTTGTCATCAAAGCATAAAGGATAGAGGGATTTTGTTAAAAGTCGTGGTTATAGTCCTCGTAGTCATAAATGCAAACAATCGGAGTATACAGAAAACAGGAGAACTGTTTGACAAAAGTCGTGAAAGAAAAACTATTATATATGATTAGTTGTATATATATTCATGCATATGTAGAGGAAAAAATGGGAAACTAATACAGCAGTAGGTAGTTATAACGCCCAAAAAGAATCAAACCTAGAACAAGAGCAACATCCAAAATTCATGCTTTAAAGCACCTAAATGGAGAGAATTTAATACTATAAAGGGTAATACAAATTTTCATTTGCACGTAGATAGAGAAAAAGAATGCAAGATAAAACTCATTTTGTGCCAAAGTACCTAATGCATCTAGAGAGAATTTTACCATAGCGTATCACAAATTCTCATTTGGTAATAAGAGATAGAGAAAAGAATGCAAAGATAAAACTCTATTTTGTGCCAGCTAGCATTTTAAATTATGTCGTGACAAGTCGTGGTTACTATTCTCATAGGTAGAGCATGTAAAATAATGCAAAACATTTATATGCAAGTGAACTAATTACAAACTTCTCAGAAAATGGGCTCGGGGAATGCAATGAGTATTAACTCGACACCTTGATATTCACATGTTAACTTTGGCATTTTTATAGAGTTGGTAGCTCTTATATACTCTTTTGTTATCTGATATCTAATTAATTAGGTGGCTGTTAATTAGTCTTTAAATACATAATAATAAAAAGAAAGAAAAAATTATAAATATCCTTGTGGAAATTTTAATTGTGGGTTGTGATATGTAGTTGCATGTAGATGGAGTAAGCACTCAAAAGTCACAGTAAATGTACCGTGGGAGCTAATAGGCTTATGTGACATTTCAGACATGTTAAAGTAGTGAATTCCATATTTGTCATTTATCCTTGTATCATTAGATAACTAAATAATTAGGTAACTGCTAATTAGTCTTTGAATACATAGTAATTAAGAGAAAGAAAAAATTACAATTATCCTTGTGTACATTTTACCTGGTGACCAGACTCAAGGAACAAACATATGAAGCAAACAACAATTTGAGATTTTGTAATTGGAAAACTTGGACTGAATGCTTAGAAAGCTAGAAAATTGTATCTTGGGGTTATAAAAAACTATGTCAGATATGTTTTACAATTCAAATTGCAATGTTGTCGTAGAGCAGTTAAGTAATATTGCTTCGTAAAATACTTCTAGATTTTGTGCAAAAGAGCAGTTAAGTTCATTGGTAGAATATTTGAGGTACAAGAACCTATGGTGACTAGTTTCTGTAGTTAATTTGATTAACATGTATACTTGTGTCTGTTGAATCTAAAAAATGCTTGGTAGTGTTTTAATGGATTTCGCTGTTAGTATCCATCACAGTAGGAGTATTATATGTTGCAATTGTAATTTTGGGATTTATTTGCATTTTGGTCATTTCCTTGAGCTTAATTGCTATTCTTTTAGAAAAACAAACAAATGGTCTTTGTTTACTAATAAAAGCTTATTACATGGTGCAATGCTTTTTGATCAGAAGAAGAGAGGTGGTGTAGCAGTGCACTTCTGGCAAATTCTCCAAGAAAATAGTATATGGTGAGTTTCTAGAATAAACCTTCTCCTTTGTTTACAATTGCGTAGAGTAGACAAAGAAAAGGGTTAATTCAAGATTCTCACTATATTGATTGAACTAGTAGTCATATTATTCCTTTTTGTTGCAAGGAAAATTTTTAAAAATGGGTATTGTGAGTGGCATATGCTATATGGTTCATAAAAATTAAGCAATTAGGGTTCAAAAGTAGACCTTTGTTGCAATAATATGACATCAGAAGTGCAATTGGTGTCCATTCAATGTCTTTGGTGGCTAGATGCACTTTATAACTTAAACATAGTCTTTTCTATTTTGGGAGTTTGATTATGAATTCATATGCATACTTTGATTAAAACTAGTGGCTGAAGGCACATAATTCATTGATGCAAAATACCCTTTAAGTACATAGGAATTAAAAGAAAGATATAATTGCAATTATGCTTGTGTACATTTGAACTATTAAACAAAGGCAATTAACAAACTAGCACTAGAAAACCATGTGCGTATTAACATGTTAGATGCATGTATTTAGGCATATATATGGATGCTATGGGGAGTTGTGATTTCCATTATGTAGCCGCCTTTACCATTACTTGTACGCCAACCAAGCTACATGCGAGTAGAACTTATAATTCATGGCATCCAGATACACTTAAGGACAAATACAAATCAAGGTTGTTAGGATCTTGATAAGAAAGATGATGAGATACATCCAATTAATGTGTGTCACAACATCTTATTGAATGAAGATCATTTGGATAGGGAGGTCACAAATGAGAATCTGTATTGGTGTGTGTCCATGCTCTTTTGGAGACTTTGGTCAAGAAAATTCGCATGCTAATACTATTAGAGAACGGGTGGAATCAGAATTATTGATTGACTATGATTGATGGGTCAAATGTGTACAAGGATAGTTAAATAATTAGGCAACTGCTAATTAGTCTTTAAGTACATAATAATTACAATTATCCTTGTGTACATTTGAACTATTGATCAAAGGCACTTAACAAACTAGCACTAGAAAACCATGTGTGTGTTAATATGTTGGATAACATGTACTTGTGCATAGGTGTATATGGATGCTATGAATTGTGATTTCTATTTGCATGTAGCTAGTTTAAGCATTTAATAATTAGTGCTCAATAATGGAATGAAATGAACTTGGGAAAATGGAAATAGAATGACCCCATGGAATTGGAACATCAATGTTTACGTGGCTTTAACATGATAGTAGATTTAAGGGCCCATGAGAGACTTCTTTTAAATCTCAAATGTCATGTTTTATGTGGCATATTAGCTAATTGGCTTAACATGATAGCTTTCAAACAAGTTAATTCATCGATCAATCAAGCTAATTGGCTGATGAATTAATTGTGTTGAGTGGTTAGTCATAGTTAATTATTAGTCATCTTTATCCTCCAAATTAGTTAAATCAATCTTGCCTATTCACATTCACAGATACACAATCTTTCTGACCATTTTGCCTACTTTTAATAAAATAGGAGTTTTAGAACAGGATATGTACATTCATCTAAGCATGATAAGACGTGGATTTCTGACAGATATTATGGTTTGAAATGTTGTCATGAATATGCATACAAAATATGGAAGCACAAGAAAAACATGTAAACTATTTGACATAATTCCTCGAAGAAATGTTGGCTCTTGGTGTGTAATGATTGCAAGTTATGCAGAGAATTATTTGTCATAAAAGCTTTTTGCAAACTTTCAAGCAAATTAACTAAATAGTTGATCAAGTTAACTGTCAATCAAGTTACTTGACCAATCAATGAAACTAGTTCATTGATAGATCTGTTTTGTTGAATAGTTAATTATAGTTAATTATAAATCATCTTTATTCACCAAATCAATTAAACCAATCATGGCCATTCATATGCAA
>VDFB02387858.1:0-22944 GCA_007258455.2 Sequoia sempervirens | reverse complement strand
ATCATGTTTTTGTTCATCCTTTTGTGATCAACTTGGACAAGGACAATTATGAGTCTTGGAAAAATGGCATCCTAACACATCTCAGGTGGCTTGATATTTCTCCTTATCTATATGGACTCATACCTACACCAGACACACCAGGGAGTTTTTCAACATGGGGCAACATAGTAGATCATATTGTAGGGGTTATATGTTCTGTTGTTTATCTTTACACTATGTATGTTGTATCGGACATTGAATGTCCCCACATACTTTGGACACGACTTTGGGAGATCCGTGGAGACCCTCATATATCTCCATACCCAGAGGATCTTGTTGCAGATTGTCTCATTCCTCTTGCAGATGCAAATTCCATACCCTTTGATGATGATAGTTTAGAGGAGCTTGAGTATATCATAAGTCTTGCATGTTCTAATGGTTCAAAGACTTGCATTCATGTTCCCACTCTTCAAATTGAGACTACATCTACATCTCCTGTTGTTCCTGATTAGTTTGAAATCACCGCATCCTTGGCCCTTATTGATTCAGTGCAGCAAAACATCATCCATTTTCTAGACACAGCTACTTGGGATTTGTATCTCACAGAAATATCATCCTTGTTTGTAGAGTCCTATATTGAAGATCTGGAGGATTACTTTGAGGACATTCATATCCTCTTTGTTGACAACCACATCACTGCTGTTGTCCCACCATCTTCATCACCTTTGCAGCTTGTTCTACATCAATCTTCACAAGATGTTGGATCACCATCATCGCTTTCTGAGATGTGGATACTTGAGCATCCTATCATGGCACACATCTTGAGACATATTGGTTCATCACTCTTCACAGGGTTTCTTCGCCATCGTCATTTGGATCCGTTTCTTCCCAAGGGGAAGAATGTTATTTTCTGCTTCACGATCTCTTTATGGATTCTACATCAGGCATCCACCATTGCGACAGGAGTTTCTTGATTGTGGGGGGGCCTTCTAATCTCTTTCTATCTCTCCTATGGAGACCATTGTATATGTATTGATGAAATAGAAGTTGTCTTTAGGGGGTTATCATGTAACCCACCTTCTATTCTTCTCTCACTCTCATTAGTGCATTGCATTCTTTTCTTTTCTCTCTTTTTGGAGGGGAGTTTTATTCCCATGAGGTTTTCTCCCTTTCTCCTCTTTTATGAGAGATTAGCTTTTTGTACATGGGTCCCTCATCAACTGTTAGGGTGGGACCCATTCATGCATCCATTCAAGTATTTATTTATCATAGTTTAGTTTCTCCCTAGTTCATCTTAAGGGGGGGGGGGTTAGAGTAATAAAGTCATCACCTAATTAATTAATTAATCATTAATTAATTGGGTCACTTTATGCTTTATTACACTTAAGCTAAACTTAGGAGTGCTTTTATTTCATTATTTGCTTTTATTAATTAGTTGCTTTTTGCATGATTAGAGCCTCTAATATTAGAATATGTCTCATTCATTCCTATGAGGACACTTGTCATGTTCTAATCTAACCCTAATCTAGGGTTAGTTTTTTCATCCTTTTCATAAGGATTGATTCATTGCAATTATTTAATTAATCAATTCTCTATGACAACATATTTAGCCGATAGTTGCATCAATATAATTATTAGGTTATTGAACACAATCTTGCTTGTTGATCTTTTCTATATTGTGATAGGTAATCGCTTGTAGATGTTTCATGGGAGCTGTGGATTGAATCAGTCAATTTGAACAACTTTCAAATCCATTTTCTCTAGCTCAAAACCATAAGCAACAACAATAGATAAAAATAATCTAATAGAATTTAATTTAGCAACATGAGAGAATATTTCATTGAATTCAAATCCCTCTCTTTGTGATTAGCCCTTGGCTACTAATCTAGCCTTGTACCTTTCGAGATTACCATCTACTCCATTTTTCTTTCTAAAGATCCATTTACAACCAATGGCCTTTCTTCCTTTGGGAAAACTCTCAAGATCCCATGTGTCACAAGTATCCAAGGAAACCATTTCCTCATGCATAACTTGTGACCAAAGCTTGTTCTCATCTAAAGACAAAGCTTCCCTGTAAGATCTAGGTTCATCATTAGTACTCATCAAATCAAATATACAATGGAAATCAGGTGGGCTATACCTATCAATGGGATTCTATCTTGTGGATCTTCTCAAAGAAGGTTCTTCTTGTTCCTCAATATGCTCATCATGAGCATCTATCTCAATTCTCTGTGAACTCTCCTCATCCAATCCATCCAATTTTTCTTCAACATGTGCATCTTCATGCTTCTCAGTATTTATCTCAAAATGCATTGTTCGAGAAGTATCCTTCTCCTTTGGTTGTTCTTCTCTTGTATAAGATCTAAATTCCCTGAAAATCACCTCTAGATAAAGTAATTTTTTGGGTTAGAGGATTCTAAAGCTTGTAACCTTTTACATTTTCACCATAACCTATGAATATGCATTTTTGTGCTTTTGGATCCAACTTAGACCACTTTTCTTTAGGCACATGAACAAAAGCCTCACAACCAAAGATGCTTAAATGTGCAACATTAGGTTTCCTACCTAACCACATTTCATAAGGAGTTTTATCTTCAATAGATGAACTAGGAGATCTATTGATGAAATAACAAGAAGTACTTACAGCCTCATCCCAAAGCAACCGATCTAGCTTAGCACTACTTAACATACTCCTAGCTCTTTCCATTAAGGTTCGGTTCACCCTTTCTGCTACTCCATTTTGTTGAGGTGTATATGGAGTAGTTTTTTGTCTCATAATTCCTACATGCTTACAATAATCATCAAATTCCTTAGAACAATATTCACCACCATTATATGATCTCAACACTTTTATCTTATGATCTGATTGTTTCTCAACTAAAGCCTTAAATTCTTTAAACTTATTGAACACATCAGATTTTTTATGCATAAATAGATCCAAGTGTACCTTGAGACATCATCGATAAATGTGACATAATATCTAGATTTTCCAATAGAGTCAATATCCACAAGACCCATAACATCTAAATGAATAATCTCTAATAATCTTATAGCTTTATTTGTTCCATTAGGAAATGAAGATCTAGATTGTTTTCCAAACACACAATGATCACAAAAATCATTTTTTCCAATCTTATAATTAGGAATACCGTCAACCAATTTCTTATTAAGAATAGTCCTAAGACCTTTTTCACCATTGTGGCCCAATCTATGGTGCCACAACATACATGTATTTTCAGCTTCAGTTACTTTGGATGATTTATTCAAATTGGAGGTACCAAGCTTAAACAAAGTCCCTTTCTGAGATTCTTTAGAAACCACCATATTCCCTTCCACCAATCTGCAACCACCTTTGTCATATGTCACATGCATTCCAAAATCATTGAACTTAGATACAAAAAGTGGATTTCTAGCAAGTCCCGGAATATGTAAACATCATTAAGGGTCTTAACCCTACCATCATTGAAACACAACTTTTTACCTCTCCTCTTTTCCCATAATCTTTATGAAGTATTATTCCAAAGAAGACATTCCCTCCATCATATGCACATACCTTAGTGAACCAATCCTGTTAGGAGTCATATGATAGCAGCTCTCCTAAATCATCAGTTTTCAAGAGTCATCACTAATAGTATTAGATAGGCTGATCAATGCATCATTACCTCCGCCATCTGAGGATTTCTCTATAGAAGCATCACAAAACTCTTTTCTTTTGTTCTTACAATCCTTCTTTACATGTCTTGGTTTCCCATAGTTCCAACAACACTTTATCACCTTACTCTTACCAGGATTTTAGATCCTGATCTCACTTTCCTTTCGTCTCCTCAGGTTCCTTTTCCTTAGGCCCAAATTTACAAAAAAGGCATCTTGGGATCTTTTTGTTTATATTTCCTCCCTCATCTCCTCTCTAATAGGAGAGTAGGAATTATATTGTCCATCTTAGGATCTGCACCACTACCATTGATAGCAACAATTAGATTTTCCCAAGACTCTAGTAAAGAACAAAGTAACAAAATGCATTTATCTTCATCTTCAAGCTTTACATCTACAAATGCTAACTGAATTAGAATCAAATTGAAATCATTTAAATGATGTGCAACAGAATCACCATCTTTCATCTTTAAAGAATACAATTATCTTTTCAGATACAACTTATTAGTAAGAGTTTTGGTTTGATAGATATCACCTATCCTCTTCCACAATTTATATGTGGTAGCTTCATCTGAAACATTCAAGAGAACAACATCAACAAGAAATAACCTAATGGTCCCTCTTTCCTTCCTATCAAGCTTAGCTCAATCCTCACCTGAAATCATTGTAGATGGCTTTGTCTCATTACAAACAACTAACCACTGATCTCTCTCTTCAAGGAGATCCTCCATTTTTAGTTTCCACATCTCATAACTAGATCAATTGAATCTTTCAATATCTAGATGAGAGATATAACTCATTGTAACACACTTCTTTTACAAATCTATAATAACACAATAGTAAAATCTCCCACTACAACCAAAAAACCTTCAAAATTTTAAGAGAAAGGTGTCCCAAACCATAACCAACCATGGCTCTGATACCAAATGTTGAAAAACAAAGGTAATATTGTAGCTTAAAACTTGTAAAACTATGAGACTATAGATTTAATTAAGTGTTCTTTGTCACAATTCTTTGTGTATGATTAATCTGTATAGATAAATTTTACCAATTGTAGAAAGAGACAAAAGATTGTAGAAGAATGAGACAAGAAGATAGAAGTGACAACATATACATGGAGAAACCCTTTCGGGAAAAAACTCCACCAGAATCAATAGTTCTTGTATTATTTAACCTTAGAACAAGATTACAATAATACTATATCAATCCTTGATTGATATGCTTCCTTGCCTTCAACAATCCTTCTTCACAACCTAGAAATAAACTATCATGGAACTCTCATACACTTGCTGCAACTCATAGACAAAAAATATGAGCATGTAAACTCATAAGAGTTGTACAATACAATAGCATAAAGATCCTCACAAAAATCTATGCCTAGATTGGGCAAGTGGAGTTCAACAACGTAATCCACCAAACCAAAGTCTTCCTCCATTTAGGCAATTCCTAATTGAACACTTAACTGAACTTTGGTCAAGAAAATATCTGCAAAATTCAATTAAAAGTTAAAAGCCAAGAATGTTCACTTGACCGAAAGCCTTGTAAATATCTTCTCAGCAAAGGTGTTAATCAAAAGATAAATTGTTCAAGGTGGTCTCAAGTCAATCTTAGTTAACTAAAATGTATCTCTCCACCAATTCATGCAAACATTATGCATGATTGATCATCCCCACTTAATTGAAAGTATCCTCCTATTATATGTCATGCATCTGAAGTCATTAGTCATGCAACTCAAGTGAACTAGCATTCAACTCAAAATAACTACATGCAATTGAAGATAGTTGAACCATAATTGAACTGATAGTGCCACTCCACTCATGTAAATATCAATCCCTAATTTTTAGGATTAAAACATGTATTACTGAAGTGTTATCAATCCTCCAAACAATTAACTGAAGCAAGGTGGGTCCCACCTTCCATGTGGGCACCCCATGTGCTCCTATCTTGTAGGAGCTCTTCTTGGACGTCCCCACATGTTCCTATCATTTAGGAATAATCACAAATGTCAATTTACATGTTCATTTCATTTGAATTTAATCTCTTTCTAATCCTAGTGTTGGAGAACACTTTCAAGGACTTGGGAGATACATGAAATATGTTTAGGATTGGAATTAAAAGGCATCCTATTCACATGGAATATTTTTAGGATTACAATTAAAAGGAATCCTATTCCCAATGAAGGGAAAGCATGCAATTGGAGTTGGTCCTTCTTCTGTTGCTCCTACATCTTGGCCTCTGAGGACTCCTCTTGTTCCTCCACCTACTTCCAACATAGATAAAGGAAAGGAGCCTATGGCTGAGACCCCTATATCTATCTTGTCGCACCTCCTATCCCTTCTTAGGAGCTCCTACTCTTTCATTGGTCACGACCATATAGATTACTCCTCCAATGGAATAGGAAACCTCAGAGTCTTCTCAGGTCTCTCCTCCTAGTATTCATATAACTATCAAAATTGACTTGTGCATGAGCATAAGAATCACCGATAGGTATTGGCCTAGGAATGTGATACGTTGCAGAAGACCCAAGGTGAGCCTTTTGCTTCTATCTTTGTTTCCATTTATATTCCCCTAGCTCTACTCCTATTCTTGATTTTACTCCTATCTCCCCAAATTTTCTTTTGGCTTCCTCAATGGATATTGATAAACGTCACCCTAAGCAAGTGTAGGCGTTTGTTGATATTTCGTTGGAGCCTCCCTTGATCACTTCTCTACCTGATCTTCCTCCTTTTCTTGAGCTCGTCATTATGACTCACACAAAGGTTGTATCTACTATGGATCTTTCCATCGCTTTTCCTTTTGAAGACCTCTTAAGTGTAAATCAAAACATGTCCTTAGTATGAAAGGAAACCATGAAAAGTCTTCTTCTTCATCCCATCCTAGTTTAGCTTGTATCATTCTTGTAATAGAGTTTTCACCTTCCTCCCTAGAATTTATCACTATCTCTCTTTTGGAGGTGGAAAATGACTCCCTAGTTCATCCAACTCTTACTCAGTCAAAAGACTTCACTCTAGAGAAGTGTATGTTTAACTCGATGAAGGACATCCCAAATTTTTCATCTATCTTTCTAGATTGATGATGTTGACCTTGTAGGAGCTTGTCAATAAGAATTTTGAGGTGGTATCCTCCTTGGATCTTATTGTATGTGAGTTGAAAGGTATTGCTCTTGATGTCCTTCCTCTACATGATCATCTTCCCTCCCCTTACAATGACCTAGATTGGGAGAAAGATGACTCATTAGAGGTTTTGGACTAGAGAAATACCCTTTCTTATCTTTAGATTATATTTTCATACTTGTTTGTGTGTCCCTAGTGCTTGTTTGTTTATATTTGTGATCTCCCTTGGAGGACCCTTGTTACCCTTATAGACACATGGATACAAGAGAGAAAATATGTCATAAAAATTCTTCTATCTATTTCTTCATTCTTATATTTTTTCATAAAACTTGCATTTCATGTCAAGAAAAATGCAAAGAATTAGTGCATTTAGGCCTATTTCATGTTGAACCAATTTTTTATTTATCTTCATGTGCTATTCTTCTCATTCCAATCTATGTGGGGGGTGATGATAGTTCATATGTATCACACTATATATGCATTTATGATTTGTTTTGAACCCAAATAATTGGATCCCATTATGTTTTAAATCTTTTCTTTTTATTGATGTTGTGGATTATATGTGTTATCCCTTGTGTGATAACATTCCATGAATACAATATCTCACTGTGTATATCATTACACAACATATCTCTTTCTTTCTTCTCCTTCGAATGACTTGTGCTCCTTTGTGTAGCACATACCATTCTAAGGGGGGAATATCATATCTCATTATTATTGTTTTTAAAAAATATAGCTTAAAAATATTGATGTATTATGAAATTCTTGTCCATCTTGGGGGTAATATGACTAGACTTATCTTTTATCTTGATCTCATCATATAGCTTGGGGGAAGCCTAAATAGACTTTTTTTCTATGACTATCTTGCAATGTAGTTTGTAGCAGCCATAGGCCCATTCACTTGTTGTATGGTTCCTAGCATAACATGGATTTCTAGCCATACTTATCAATAGTGTCTTTATATCTAGTCAAATTTTTATTATGTCTATTTTTTTCTTTTTCGTATAACATTTTTTTTTGTAGCTAACATGTTTGTGGTGAGATTACAGTCAACTTTGTAGGATTAAAGACCTATGTCATCTTTGTGTCTTGGTTCAACTTTTCAATTGCATATACTGGATTGAAGTCTTCTGTCCTCTTCATCTTGTGTATATTCTTTCCAACCTATTTCTCTATCTACTTTAGCTCACATTGGCTAAAAATCATATGCTTGCTAAAGTGGGGGGAAATGTTATGTTGAAAATTGCATCCTATGTAGTTTCACATTCCATAAACCTCCCCCTTAGATGAATTAATTCAATAATGCAATATTCCCTTAATTTTGTCCTTAACCTATTCATTATTGGTTGTTAAGATGATTTTTTGTGGATGATCATATGCCACGTAGACATCTACACACCGTGTGAACATCCAAAATATATTTTTAATTGCAGTAGCCATTTAGGTATTACACTTTCTAGCTACCTGTGAGTGTAACACCTTTTCAACTTGTAGTCACACCAAGAATGACCCCTTTTATTGCATATATTTCATTTTCCCTCTCATTTTTTCATTCATTTAATCTATCTCTCATTCATTCAATCTATCTCACTCATTCTTGAGCACTCTCTCAATATTCTTCATTGTTTCACTCTCATTCTCTCATTCTCAAGATTTTTCTATTTCTTTACCACCTGATTTACATTCTTGCTCTCTACATCAAAGCTTTGGCACTATTGGCATATCATTCTTGAGCTTAGATATCACATCTTTCTTTTGGAATTCTCCTTCGCCAAATGAGGGAATTGAAGTTGGAGCTTTGTTGGGGGCTTCATTATTAGACCTATTGTGAGTGTCTCTTTTCCTCTTCTTTGTTATATCAATTCCTTTCCATTTAATTTATTTTATGTTTGTCTTTATTACCTCTCTATTATTTTATCACTTTTGAGTATTTAGTTAATCAAAACTGTTAGTGGGCTCTAAGTTGTTTTTTGTGGTAAACTCAGTTTTCATTCATACAAGACTACAACATGTCATGATTGATGAGTCCAATTAATGGCTCAATTTTGATAGTGTTTGTTATATGTTTTTTGTTGCTATCATAGACTTTGGCACTTGGTTGTTGACATTTTCCATGTTATTTCCTTAGAACCATAGACCTTGGGCATAAGTTTATCCTTGTGACTTTTAATGACATTAACATGCTATGTGAATTATCTATGTTAATTTTACATGTGGATTGAATAGATGTTAATTTAAGGTAATTTTGGGTATGCAATTTTTTGTGCGTGCTAATATCATTATGCAGATGTTGATGTCAACGAAGCTTGCAAAGTGGAGAAATTCCTGCCAGCTGGTCGGTTTCCAAGAGAATAAAAAAGGTGGTCATTAAAAGGTCAAAGGTGGGAAAAATCTCAATGGAGGGAAGCTTCCAATGGAGGGAAATTCTTAGTTCAAAGAAAAGATTGTAACTACATTTTTAATAGTCATATTTGTTTGTTGAGAAATTATAGGGAGTGTGTTGTGCTAGATTCTCATTGGAGCAAGTCTACTTTGACCAATTTGGTGCATGCATAACTTCCTCCATCTTTTTCTATGCTTCAATAAGTGGCATCCTCCTATTTTGATGGAGTCAACTGCCTAGGTAGTTAGGGTTAATAAGTATTTTTTCTCTTTATAAATAATGGCCAGATGCCCCTTTTGGGAAGGTTGGACATTTTGAGATTGTACTTGCATTTTCCACTTTTAGCAATAACGTCATATTGCTAAGATGTTGTAATCACGTTTTCAAGAAATAATATAATATTTTGAGTTGTTGTATTTGAGTTAGCTTAAGGAAGACTCACTCAAGGGGGCCCACTTGGTGAGGATTCCACTCATTTAGTTTAAAAGTTATTTTTTGTTCAACAATCAGTTTTAGTTTTAACAACTGTTTGTTCCTGTAGCCATTGAAATTATGTTCTATGACTATTCCTACAACCAAGGAAGACATAATAGTTTCCTTTCTGTTTGCTGGAATTTCCATTTCCATCATTCATTTTCAGTCTAGTTGTTAATGCTTAGCTTGCAGATGTTGATTTATGCTCAGTGTTTAAGTTGATTCCTTTCTAGTATTTCATTTCTAGTATTGTTTCTTTCCTAGTTTATGGATGATTACAATGGAGTCCTAGTGCACATATAGTGCTGACCCATTTCAAGTTTATGTCCCTGGGTTGATAATGAAGTGCACCTTCATGATGAGTGAGATAGCTACTTAGTGCAGATGTCCAATCTCCAAGTCACAACTCTAAGGGCTTAATTATTAAACCATTAGAGGAGGCCAACATTTTGGCATTGTTGTCAAGGATGGTGTCAAACTAGGAAGTTCTTTGGAGTCATTGATAGTTTTTTTTTCTTGATGTAGCATTTCTGAAGTTTTTTCTTAGCATACCCTTCATCTAGGAAAGTAATGACCTGCTATTATTTCACCAATTCTTTGTGTGAGTTGGCTAATACTGAGTTGATACCACATGCATAGAGGAAGGAGAAGAGATGCTTATAGGAGATTCCTTCCTAATGAACCTGATCCATTTTAACTAGAAGAGCTTCAAAATCTGCCAAGAGATGATGAAGAAGAAGAGGCACATCCTTTTATTGATGCATTTCCTAATTTGACTAGTTTTGAAACTTCTTCTGAAGACCAAAACCTGATTGAGAATCCATTTTATTTTTAACTCCACCAAGCAGGCATGGGTGATGCAAACTGAAACAAACCCAACCAACCATCTTTTCCATTCCCATTGCTCATTGGAATGAAGTTGATAACCTTAAAAACATCCTTGCTCCAATCCTTCCTAATTTCTATGGGCTTGTCACAGAAGACCCCTGATACTTTCTTTGTTTGAGTTTGATATCCTCTACGAAGCTATGACTATACCAATCGATGCTCAAAACTTAAGTTGTTTCCTACCACCTTGAAAGAAGTTGCATTAGATGGTTTATGAGCTTAGGTAGGAATACTGTAGAGACTTGAGATGACATGAAAATAAAGTTCCTTGAGAAGTACAAAGAGTATTGTAGGGGTAGTCATATGAGAGGAGATGACATCTTTAGGATGCAGCCGAAGGAAGATGAGAGTTTGGAGGACTACATTTCAAGGTTTCTATTTTTCCTGTAGAAATATCCACATCATACATTCAATGAAGAGTCTCAAAAGTTACTCTTCCTTAGAGGAATCAATGAAAGCTACATTGATGTTTTGGACCTGATGGGAGGAGAAGATGTCACCCAAGTTCCTTGGGATGATATTAAGAATATATGTCAGAACTATTCTAGGGAAACTTCAAAGAAAGGAAGAGGTTAGAAATTATCTATGGGTAAATCATCCACCAATGGAGTTTCAAGGATGGAGATTACTCACTTGTTGGTAGATTTCAAACAATACATCATAAATAATCTGGCTACTCAGCTGGATACACTTTAAGCAAAGAAGAAACATGAGGAGGTATACCCAATGTTGGAAAAATATGGCCCTCATTACAGATAAAAGAAGAAGGGATGCAGATGAAAAATGGTAGCCAACATTGATAGAAAGCAAATACCACCTGAGTTCAAGCCAATCTAGGGTGGTGATGATCAAGTTTACCACATTGCATAATGGAGACCATAGGATCCAAGACAAGGTATGCTACCATATCCATTATCTTTTGTTGGGCCTTATTTCAATTCTTATGCATCTGGTAACCAATGGCAACCCCCATATCCATCCAACTATGGAGGATATCCACCTTAGCCTTGGAATAAACCTCCAAACACTTGGCCTAATCACCAAAACTCTTCACCCAATGGAAAAAATCTCAGGGGAATTAGCAACAATTCAAGGGGAATTGGCAACCACCTCCAGGAAACTGGTAGTAGACATCCAAATGGAGGGGAGGACAACAATGGCCAAACCAAACAACTAGCTACATGCAACCACCTTCTCAGCCTCAACAACCTGCTATCATGCCTCCTCCTACTAGCTCAATTTCTAGCACACCTAGACCTACTTAGTTACCAGCTCAACCCACACCCAACCCAAATAAAAAACCACAACAACAACCATTCTATTATGTAAATCCTAATCAATTCCCTACATATGTTGTGAGTGTGAGTGACATCCATCTATGTTTAGGAACCAATTTTCCAACCCCTTCCACTCCTATCATCACTGAGCTTCCTGTGGAAGAAGATGAGCATCAGAATGTTCCCATTCAACCAAGTGTGCCTAAAAATCCTGAACCAGTTTAGCAGACTGATCAAGATCCACCATTTCCTCAAAGGTTAGAAGTTGTTAAAAAAAAGGAAGAGAAGGAGGAAACAACCTTTGACATTTTGGATCAACTGAAACATATATGTGTCAAGATACCTTTATTTCAGGCCATAAAAGATGACCCTATATATGGCAAAGCAATCAAGGAAGCATGCCTCAAAAAGCCAGGCAGGAAAAAGAAAGACCCCACTACAGTTCATGTGGTGGGACAACTGGCAGATATCATGCTTGGGAAAGTGACTGTTCCTAAATACAATGACCCAGGTAGTCCTGTGGTAGGAGTTGTTATAAATGGGATCCAAATAAAGAATGCTCTAATTGACTTGGGAGCAACAATAAATGTGATGACTAAGGATGTCCTGCAACAACTAAATGTTGTAAACATGAGACCTACTCCTACTATCCTGTAACTTGTTGATAGTTCCACTGTCAAACCAAATGGTATAGTAGAAGACCTTGTGGTAACTCTAGACTCTTGGGACTACCCAACAGATTTCATGATTCTTTCTCCTAAAGCTACACTAGGCGGGTATCCCATTATTCTAGGAAGGCCATGGATAGCCTTAATAGATGCTTACATTGGATGCTGGTTAGGTGACATGACTATTTGTTATGGGAAAAACACCAAAAATCTTGTTCTCTACCCTCCTACTCAACCATCCCATGATATGGATAGCCCCATATGGTCACCTATTGGGGAAGAGGCAAAGGAAGTCAATTTAGTGGCACAACTCATGATGAAAAGCAGAAGTCCTTTCATGTAGCTTTAGGAAGAAGATGAAGTATTGTCCAACATCATTCATAACCATTGTGAGGTGCATGAAGCATCATCCTCTCAAGAATCTAGTTTTGTAGGTCTAATGAAGACACTTCTACCCGCTCTTCCTACAACTGAACTTCCTGCAACAGCTGATATGCTTCATACATTGCTACCACATGAACTAAAAATGCCAAGAATTAATGAAACAACTATGATTGAATTAACCACACAAATTCAAGTGTCAAAAGGGAAATATCTGAATATTAACATGAAGTTGAGTCAAGAGCAACAGTTGTCCCTGAAAAACCTGTTGAAGACCCATCAACATGCATTTGCATGGGACTACCATGACATGAAAGGATTGGACCCCAAGATAGATCTGTACTCATAGGATACATATCAAAGATGACTGCACTCCTGTAAGGCAGCCACAAAGGAGAATTAGGGGAATTGCATAAATTATTGGATGCATGATTTATCTACCCTATCTTAGACAACCAATGGGTGTCTCCATTGGTGATTGTGCCCAAAAAGGGAGGAAAATGGAGAGTTTGTGTTGACTACAGAGAGTTAAACTCTGCCACCAAAAAGGATCATTTTACCTTTCCCTTCATTGACCAAGTACTGGATTCACTTATAGGAAAGCAATACTTTTCTTTTCTAGATGGATTCAATGGTTATAATCAGATACAGATTGCACCTAAGGATCAAGAGAAGAAAACCTTTACCTATCCTTGGGGTATGCATACTCAATACTTCCATTTGGGTTGTGTAATGCACCTGCAACTTTTCAAAGAGCAGTCATCAGTATATTTTTAGATATCTCACATGATTGCATGTAAATCTATATGGATTATTTTACTACCTATGGTGCTGATTTTATAGAAACATTGGAAAATCTAAGGAAATTTTTATAGAGATGTGAAGACCATAATCTGTCCTTAAAAAATGAGAAAAGATTCATGATGATGCAGGAAGGAGTAGTCCTTGGCCACTACATCTCTCACAAAGGAATTCAAGTAGATCTTTCCAAGATTGAGGTGATTACCAATCTTCCTATACTTGCAAAGAAAAAAGATGTAAGAAGTTTCTTGGGACATGTAGGGTACTATAGGAATTTCATCAAAGATTTCAGTAAAATGGCAGCCCCTTTGTACAATCTCCTAACTAAAGATGTTGAGTTCTAGTGGATAAAGGAGTGTGACAAAGCATTCTCTGATTTGAAAGCAACTTTAACCCATGCTCCTATACTCAAAGGCCCTAATTGGGAGCTTCCTTTTCATATTCATACATATGCATCACACTATGCCATAAGAGTTGTTTTGGGACAAAAAGAAGGAGCAATTGAGAATGCAATCTATTTTGTTAGAAAAAATCTCCAAGGGGCTGAGTTTAATTATATAGTGACAGAACAGGAGATGTTGGAAGTCATCTATTCCCTTAACAAATTCAGGCACTACATAATAGGCTATCATATCTTTGTGCATATAGACCATGCAGCCATAAGATACCTCATGAATAAGCCCTTGATTTCAAGAAGGCTGGCAAGATGTTTGTTGCTGATGCAAGAGTTTGAAATCACCATTGTTGATAAACCAGGAAAGACAAATGTTGTAGTAGATTTCCTCTCTAGGTTGACTACATTAGAGGACACTCAAGTCATTGATGACTCTTTCCTTGATGAACATTTGTTTTCCATCAGTGTGCATACACCCTGGTATGCTAACATAACCAATTATCTGGTTACAGGGAGATTTCCTCCTCATTTATCTCTAAAAGAGAGAAGGGTGCTCATTGAGAAAACTTTTCCTTTCTCATGGATTGTAGGATGCTTATTCTACACTAGTCTAGATTATGTAATGAGGAGATGTGTAAGGGAAGATGATACATATGAAATATTGCATGCATGTCACAATGAACCCCGTGGAGGGAATTTTGCAGCCAAGAGGACAACAATGAAGATTCTTAACATAGGATATTACTAGTCGACACTTCACAAGGATGCAAGCAAGTATACTAGAAAGTGTGATAAATGTCAGAGGATGGGTTGACCAATTGGTCAAAGAATAAATGTTAGAGGATGAACAGACAAAATCACTGCAACTGGTGCTATTTGAACAACAAGAGTTGGTGCAAAGGAAGATTTTGGTAGGAACACATAAACCCCCTACTTTTTCATGGAATCTTGTAGCTCTGAACCTATGGAGTGAGATGCAAAGAAAAGAGGAAGAATGAAAAAAGGAAAAACAAAATCTACATGATGAGATTAAAAAGAAAAATACAGAAATCGAAGAAAAGAATGCAAAAATTGCTGCCTTGAAAGAAAAGGTGGACAATGTGGTAGATTTAATACCCAAAATGATGGCATGCAGAACTCCCCCAAGAGTGTATGTTCTGCATTTGAAGGAGTGAAATCTTTCCTTTAAGCTGTCAAAGATTATTTCAAGTTTGAGCCCTTCTCTTGACATTCCACATGAATTTTTCCAGGGTTATCAGTTTGCCCCTCCTGAAGTTAAAAATATGTTTTGTGAACTATACTTGCATAATTATGTTGTGTTTGATGATCATGATTGGAATCCCTTACTATATATTGGAGGTATCCATTTAAGGGAATTTATGTACTAGATTCATAATTAAATTAGTTGGGGACATCAGTTTAGGACTTATAGGGAGAGAGAATTTCATACTCCCTTGGTTCTTAGGGTTGAATCTAGTAACCCTACAGACATTTTTCAAACATGGCACAAATTCCTTTATCACCCAAGCTACATCAGGAGGATTATTCCTGATATAGAAGAAGCTTACAAAGAATATGAGAAGGTAGCTGAAACTACAGGGAAATTGGTAATGGGATACTTATCACAAAGGTGGAACAATTTTCCAAATTAGTTGAAACAAGTTGAACCTTACTCTTTGTAGAATTATGCTGCAACATGCAAACGAGTTGACAAATACATACAGATTGGAAGGATGAAACAACAATTTTGGCTTCCATTAACATTTCATCCACCTACACTATTGTGGCCTATACTAGATTACAAGTTTTATTGGTATGACATAGCTGTAGAAAGGGAAAGATGGAACATATTGGAGAGCGAGCAAGGATTCTATCGGGATCCTAATTCAAACACTGCAGAGACCGATGTGGGAAAGTTGGTAGTCGTTCACTTCAAAGCATTGACTAGGCAAAAGAATAGTGCTCCCTCTACTAGAGGACCAACAAAACATTAGGTTGGGGGGAATGATGAGTCCAATTAATGGTTCAATTTTGATAGTGTTTGTTATATGTTTGTTGTTGCTATCATAGACTTTGGCACTTGGTTGTTGACATTTTCCATGTTATTTTCTTAGAACCATAGACATTGGGAATAATTTTATCCTTGTGACTTTTTATGACATTAACATGCTATGTGAATTATCTATGTTAATTTTACATGTGGATTGAATAGATGTTACTTTAAGATGATTTTTGGTATGCAATTTTTTGTGCATGCTAATATCATTATGCAGATGTTGATGTCAACAAAGCTTGAAAAGTGGAGAAATTCCTACCAGTTGGTCAGTTTCCAAGAGAATAAAAAAGGTGGTCATTAAAAGGTCAAAGGCGGGAAAACTCTCAATGGAGAGAAACTTCCAATGGAGGGAAATTCTTAGTTCGAATAAAAGATTGTAACTACCTTTTTAATAGTCATATTTGTTTTTTGAGAAATTCTAGGGAGTGTGTTGTGCTAGATTCTCATTGGAGAAAGTCTGCTTTGACCAATTTGGTGCATGCATAACTTCCTCCATCTTTTTCTATGCTTTCAATAAGTGGCATCCTCCTATTTTGATGGAGTCGGCTTCCTAGGTAGTTAGGGTTAATCAATAGTTTTTCTCTCTATAAATAATGGTCAGATGCCCCTTTTGGGAAGGTTGTACATTATGAGATTTGTACTTTCTTTTTCTAGTTTTAGTATGTAAACGATGATTTTGGGTTAACCTCACAATGCTTTACTCCTCCTAGGGTTTTTCACCTAAAAGGAGGAAGGGAATTGGATGGGGTCCAAATGCAAGGTTTTACACTCAAATTCAATGTAAATGAGATGTATTATTCCTAATTAAGATGTTCTAATTCTCTAATTTGAAATTGAAATGATCTAATGATGCAAAACTTAGAAATGTAGAAATGCCTAAAAATGCAACTAAATGATGAAATGACAGAACAAAATGAGAGGCATGCACCTAGAATCTAAAGTTTGATGTGAAAATATTCTAGAATCCTAAAAAACTGGTTGAAAATGTTGTCTAGGACACTTACGCTAGATTGGGTGACTTAGTCCGAGTTTCGGGAAACTTTGCCAGAACAAGAATCTACCAAATGGGTATCCAGAAATGTCAAAATCAGTTTTTAGGCCCAGAAGTAGGACTAATCCACCACTAGTGGTGACTTAGTCCTCCTGCAGATTTTGGGAATCTCGGGATAGAATCTTGTAGCCTCAGGTCTGCACTTTCTTTTCTGACAGGTGTCCGCACTTGATTCTGTAGAAAACAGGATAGAAAGTCTCTCCAAGCTTGAACTAGGGTTGTGTTGACTTGATTGACTTTGTAGAATTCTTGATCACTTTTCAACACCTATTGCTTGACAAATCTGCATACAAAATTCTACAAACACACATGCAAAAGGGGAAAAATGGTTAAGGGTTAGAGAATAGGGGTTTGCCTTGGTCAAACCCCACTTTGGTAATCAAACCCTAAGCAATGAAATGAAAGGAAAATAGAATGATAAATAGATAACATGAAAATGTCATAAACTTACCACACCTTTGATGTTCAAAATATGAAGATATGCAATGAAGTGCTCCAATAGATTGACTTGATAATGCTTGATTTGCTTGAATGATTGTGAGTAACTTGATGAATGTTTGGATTCTTGTAAACTAGGAGAGTGTAGGAGGAGATGTGAAATGAGGGGAAAAACCCTTATTTATATATGATTTTACTAAATTTTCCCAAAAGTAACACATCATAGGCCGACCTCAAGGGTTAGAGGACAAAATCCCGCTAGAAATTTAAAAGTATTTTGAGTTTTGTGCCAAAAAGGACCAAGTTTCCCCTATTGGTGACTTAGTCTCACTTAAGCAAATTAAGTGGGTGTCGGGAATTTCAGGGCATTAAAAGTTTTCCAATGGGGATATCCTCAAAAACACACTTGAAAATGGTCAAAAAGTGTATTAAGAGGTCATTTAGACATGAGAAAGGGTTGAATTAGTGAAGACAAGTCTAGAAAAGCATGAAAGTGAGTTACAACACTTCACAAAACTTCAAAATAAGACTTGGTAAGTGATAAAAAAAGGTTATTTAAGTGAATTATGATGAAAGGGTCCTAGAAAAGTGTGAAAGTGGGTTACAACACTTCACAACACCTTTACAAGACAACCTATAAGTTTTAATGATTAACAAGGGTCCAAGACCTAATGTGAATGTGTTGACCACATTACAACATTAAACCAAGGAAAAATCAAGCCAAAGTCCACTAGAAAGACTCAAGTGAGCATAAAAATGTCAACTATACATTTTTTGGCAACACATAGTAATATAGTCGTATTGTTGAGATGTTGTAATCACGTTTTCAAGAAATAATATGATATTATGAGTTGATGTATTTGAGTTAGCTTAAGGAAGACTCAAGGGGCCCCACTTGGTGAGGATTACACTCATTTAGTTTAAAATTTATTTTTTGTTGAGCAGTTCGTTTCAGTTTCAGCAACTGTCTGTTCCTGTAACCACTGAAAATTTGTTTTGTGACTATTCCTATAGCCAAGGTAGGTAGAGTAGTTTCCTATCTATTTGTTGGAATTTCCATCCCTATCATTCATTTTCAATCCATTTGTTAATTCTTAGTGCAGATGTTGATTTATGCTTAGTTTTTAAGTTGATTCCTTTCTACATTTCATTTCAGTATTGGTTATTTTCTAGTTTATGGATGATTACAATGGAGTCCTAGTGCACATATAGTGCTAACCCATTTCAAGTTTACATCCCTGGGTTGACAATGAAATGCACCTGCATGATGAGTGATATAGTTACTTAGTGAAGATGTCCAATCTCTAATTCACAGCTCTAAGGGCTTAGTTCTTAAACCATTAGAGGAGGCCAACAATGATGACATCTACACACTGCACTATCCTTGTTGGTTGAGATCCTACCAATTTATCTAGAGAACCTTTTCAACCTACTCTTTTGGTTCTTGAAACTCTCACCCTCTAGTTTTTCATAGAACATAAAAAACTTCATCCCTCATCCCATCACCTGATCTTTGATCCAAATGGTAGTTGAGGAATATTCACCCCTTTGGACCATGTCATCTTAAGGGTGTCAAATATCCTCCTCTACACTTATGCATTATGATCTTACAAAATAAGCTTTCATATGGCTACAAGTACCACCTTGTACAATCTCATGTATGGTGCTTATGCAATCATACCCTTAGAATTAGAGATTCCTTCATTGTGGATTTTTCACAATGGTATTCTTAATGAAAATTATTTTAAGGAACAACAACTTCAAGACCTTGAGATTCTCAACAACAAAAAAAATATGCACTCTCAAACATCTCTATTATAAAAATAACATTCAATGTAATTAAAATGATGTGGCATTCATCACTCCTTTGAATTTGATTACTTGGTGTTCTATGAAAACCAATTTGTAGTGTGAATGCTCCTCCAGGTGAAAAAAGGAAATTCAGCCTGAACTACTGAGGACCTAATGTCATCACTAAAGTCTATGGATTAAGTGCATATGGATTATCTACAATGAATATCATGCCTCTCAAATAACCTATTAATGCTACACACCTACATATATTTTATGCTTAATTTCTTTTCTTTCATTTCATTTATGAAGGGTATGTTGATATTTCCTTAAATCATGTTATGTTAGATGGTTAATATTCTTATCTACTTAGTATACAGTTCTTCATTCATGACAAACACATGAGTGTCCTAAATTGTGCAAGTAGCTCTCTTAGTAATGATAATTAATTTTTGTTAGCATAAAATTAAGTAATTTGTGTACCATGTTAATTAGATCATTGTTGAATTGAATTAAAAATATTATTACATTATTTAGTTGGATCACAAATGTATTTGCTTCAACATGTGTACACTAGAAATTTATTTTTTTCATTTAATTAAGCATTTTTGATAAATTTATTTAATTAGATCACATAATTCATCCAATTCAGCAACATATCACCAATACATGCATTAAGTAAATCATTATAGTATTTATTAAGCAATCTCATTAAAGGTTGTTTGACTAAATAACCATTGTATTTAATAAATCCATACATATCAATTACCACATTTCATTAGATATTTATTGCACTTAATTAAATAATACATTGTATTGTTTCAATTAGATTACAAATAACATCTAATGTAAATCATATCATAACACAAATGTCGATCATAATCTTAAAATGCTCATATATATACAAATATATTGATACATGATGTACAATAAAAATAACCACAATAGTAAAATGTGGTGTGACATAATAATACAATAGTGTACAATGGTCTCATCACTCTACAGGACCGTGGCTACCAGATCCCTCAAGCCCTTGTGGTGGCTAAGCAATAGATGGTACCTTGCTCTTGAGTTCTGTTGTCTCCACCTTGGCATTTATTTACTACTGCTATAATCAGTCTCTCTCAGCTTGCTACTAGTATGCCTCTACCTATAGAGCCACCACAAAAGAATGATCAATCGTGGGTTTTGGTGCTACTCTAGCTACTTGAAGATCGCTCAAAGATTTATTTCTCTAGGCCCTATAACCTAACTAAGCGCTACCAACCTCTCATATGCAACTATCAACTATGCCATAAACTCAAAAGTATCCACATGATTGCCCATTGTCTACTGAGGCCTATTGTAGAGTCCATTATAATGTCTAATAAACTTGGTGGAAATCACTCAATTTAGGGGAAAGCCTAGTTGAACAGTCCACTTGAAATTGAAAAGACTTTCATTAGATTATTGACCAGGGCTAGTAGGCTTGTGATGGTACTAGCACTGTATGTGCTTTCAAAGACACGAGGTTACCTAAATTATCCTAGTAAAGGTATTATGCTTGCTAGAAAATCATAAAAATGCATAACAGTGAAAGAAGTAAACCTGGTGCTTTGGCTATGGGTACCTACAACATAGTTTGTGATTGAACTATTATTAATAGGTTAATTGCTGAAACTAACTAGAAACTAATACCTGAACCTATTATACACTCTGGAGTACTACAAGTTAAATGAATGTAAACATGAACTTGAACAATAATTATTGATAACTTGATATTCAAGAAACTATCTTAACTGATTATGCAATTATAAAGTAACTACTAACATAAATAAAAACTATAAATCTAGTGAAGGATAGTACCTTGAGTGGCCCTTACTTAGGTGGTTGTCTTCAGTAAACTTAACCAAATCTAAATCTTCAGACTCACCCAATCATAGATCAACTAAAGATCATTCATTATACATTCCAAAATATCACATGAAATCTTGCTCAAAGATTGTATTAATAAAAACCATGTTTGATCAATCAACATGTTTGTGTAATAACAACTAAAAATTGAAAAGTTTTTTATAACCAAATCCACAATTGAAAGATTAATCAACTCTCTATTCTAACTCAACCACCGGCTATATACATGCACAAGGGAGTTTATTCAAAACACAACTCTAAACTGAAATCATTAATTACAACTCCCTAGATATCAGAGCGTAATTAAGATTTATCTATTCTAATTGGAATTGAAAAGAAATAAGAATCCAAATAGGATTAGAACTTAATAATAATAGAATTGAAATGTGGAACATAGAATTAGTTATGCTAGAATTCTAATGATAACAAGGTTTTCCTTCTTCAATGCCTTTACTGTTTGTCATAATGATGCATGATTGTCTTCATCGAGTGTCTCCATGTTGTATTTATTGTGTTTAGTGTATTTAGGAACATCCCCTATTTTTCCACCCAGGGACTCCTTCGGGTGCAAGTTACATTCTACAATTGTTGTGGGTTATAGTGTCTTCTCATGCTACAAGGGGTTAGTTCATAAAACACACACATAATACTAATTACCATGATTAAACACATATATAAATCATAATTCATACATATTCACATATAAATCATCCAACATCATCATATCATAACCGCATTTCCATATACTTTAACCAAGTTCAAGGTCTGCATAATAAATATAAAAGATGACAATAGTGTAGGAATAATTATCCCAGGAATATCTTATAAGCAACATATCGAGTGAGGTTCGCATTTCGCTTATGAGCCCATTGTGTTGACCTAGCTTGTACTTGTGAGGGTGTGTCATTTCATTTTTGTAATTTGCACTAGGGTATCTGAATTTTGTTTATGGGTGATGTTGGTCCAAAGGTGTAGAAATCCAGTGGAATGGATAGGACCCTCGGTTAGTGTGCAATGCACCGATATCCTTCCTACCGGAAATGCATTTTGGACCCTTGCATTACCCTTATGTTACTTTTGTGTAGTTTTGTGGTGTGTTCTCTATGAAGTTAATTTGTGTGTGCATTCGATGAGTGTGATTTTTAAACTAAAATCTATCCCTTGGTGTTTTTCCAGGATGAAGATATGAGAAAACACCTCGAAAGAAGGTCTGTGATCGATAGTCAGGACTATGGAAAATCAGACTTCGGTATGATTATTCCAAATGCTCCATGCTTTTGGACCTAGAGACTTTGGTTGAAGCTCTAAGGAGACTTCGTCGAGAAAGAATGAAATGGATTCCTTCTAGTAAGGAAGTCGTTAAAGCAGCCAACCTGGCTTAAAAAAAACTAGTCAACCTTTGTGTGCTTACCCTTATTTTTTCACTGGCTTCTAGGAGTAAGCTGAATTCATGGGAGGGAGGATGTAATACCCCTCATGTTGCTATTTGGACTTGATATTTTCTATGGTTTTGCTTGATACTTTGAGACTTTGATAGTTATTGTTTGTTGGTTGGATTGGTTGATTGGATAGTTTAGACTGCTTGATGACTATACTACTTTATTTGATGACATGGATATTATGATATGACATTATGGTTACATTTGATTTGGTAATGTTTAATTTGATGCAGTAGTATATTGTGAATTAGTAATTATTTTATGATG
>VDFB02387857.1:0-39047 GCA_007258455.2 Sequoia sempervirens | reverse complement strand
ATTTATAGAATTTCATATTGCAAAGTATGCCTTTCATTTTTCCCTGCTTGAAGTTGCATTTCTAGCTAGAAATATTAATGTGTGATTTTTTGAGTTTTCTGTGTAGCTACCATTGCAAAATCGTTAATGCTCCCATTCTCGTTAATGAATAGAATAATCTCTCTTTTATTGTTTTAAGAACAAAATATATGTGCTTTAGTTTATTGTTGATTCTGTGAAGCCGATATTGTTTTATGTTGATGTTACAAAAGGTGGAATAAAGGAAAGCATCAACAATTAGGAGAGAGGCAGAATTGCATATTGCAAAGGTATGCCTATTCATTTGTCCCTATTTGAAGTTGCATTTCTAGCTAGAAATATCGTGTGATTTTCTAAGTTTTTTCACATAGTAATTAATCCACATATAGTTGTATTTTATATTAGCATAAATTAAGATCAAAGGAATTGCATGCATGAACCAAAAGAAGAGAACTTTATTACCTTAGAGAGATTTTTATTAAGGTAGAGGGCTAATTAGATTCTATATGTAGGAAGAAGAAATAAACATCTAGAAAAATGTTTAAGAAGAAACAATAAGTAGGTGGAATCTATGGTGTTTGTAGCTCTTTGTTGTATTTGTTGTTGCTCTACTCTTTTGTGACTCTTTTCTTTTTGTACTCATTGTTGTTTTTTGGAATGGTGGATGCCAAAATAGATTTAAAATTACTTTTATAGGATTAGTATTTTTTTTTATGTTCATTGAAAAAAGAAGTGAATGTGTTCATGCAATATACAACACTGTCTATGGTGCAGTCTAAATACCTAGGGTCCAATGAAAGACAGTATAATCGAACAACCTAAACAATTCTCAAATAACATTCTACGCCAAATAGAAACAACAATAGTGTCCCTTATATTAGTTCTAAAAATTAGCCTTTCTATTGGCTTACAATCATGTTGAGAAGAACCAAAACTTTTACAAAAATGGCATAGGACCATTCTATGCCTCGAGATGGATGATAATCTGATTATTTTCATCTTTTGGTTAATCTTTGTTTTTCCTAATGTCTCTCTTAGTCTAGATGGTCAAACTGAATAATAAAAAAATTGTAAAATATGAATTACAGGAAAACGGTTAAAAATAATACATTGGATTTTCTTCAGGAGAGGAGCAACGAACTCCCTCAAAATCCATACAATTATGAGTGAAAATGCAAATATCCCTCAATAGGAAAACTGCATAGATCTTTTTAAGATGCCTCGTGCAATAAATGTGCATGCTCTACAACAATAGGTAGCTGCCAACATATTTAATTCTTCTCCACTTCTATACTGAGCTTCTAAAACAAAATTTGATAAATTAGAATTTGACTCTCAAATTCAGAAACATATATCTATTTCAAGAGAGCAAGCATGTTAAGATAATTTAACTGGAACTCTATAGTATGGAGATTTCTTAAATAGCTACTTGCATTTAGCAATACTTTGAAGTTTGAACTACAATGGGCACTAAATTGTGATTATAAAATAAGAGAATAAAATAAAATAATACCTTTTTCATTATATCTTTGACCAACGTACTCTTTCCAACTCCCATCCAACTCCCAATTAGAAGCAGCACATGGCTTCTAGCATCGGCATTCATTGGCACAACTACATGCGTCTCACTATGAAAACTAGGATGGCGGCCAATAGATTTAAACTGATGCAATACAGTAGAAAATATATTTTTTATCTTGAGATTCTTTATAACCTTTTCAACACATTGTTTCCTACAACTTGTTTGATATATTGGGAGTAAAGCATGGAAACAGCAAAAATAAAAAATGATATGGCATAATGTTGTTCTATGGAAAATGCCAAATACATAAAATGGAAGAGCTAGGGAGTTGTATATGTGGTACTAAGAGAAGTGGGCTTAATTGTAGGGGAAACTCACATTTAAGTGTGCTTCAATCAGATAAATATTGGGGTTGATGATTTAGTCAGAATTTTAGATGTAGCTAAATTTCATATTGTAAACCACTATGCGTGAAATATGGATCATGAAAATGATTCGATAGTAACAAGCAACTAACTGTTGAGAAAAGAGTAGAAACTAATATTTTAGTGCATTCAAAATGTCAACCAAATGCATACTCATTTTAGTATACAATTCACGTGGTATCATTAAACACAATAGATTGAAGCTTATACCACTGAGATTTAACCTATAGAACCTAGAAAATTGACAACAATTCCTTGCATATAAGATCAAGTGTAGACAAACCCACAAACCTATCATGAAAATCATATATACCACAACCTCATGGTTTATTCAACCTGGTAGGGATAAATAAATGTTAAAGCACTCAAATAAAACAGGGGATTGTTGTTCTTTGTGGCAAGTGATTACCTGATTAATCATAAACATAGAGTGAGCCCAATGAAATGCAAAGTAACTTAGTATGCAACTATCTAGCTCATCTCTTATCTATGCATAGAGAGATTCAAGTTTGACTTCAGGGTACATTTCATAAAGATACAAAAGATTCTTTCATGACTCCCATCGGAATTGCTCTTATCTCCCCTTAGATACTCTTCATCAAGTTTGGAAAGGCGAGAATCACCATAAAGTGTCATAATACCAAGTTGCCGAACTGCAACATGTCCAAGTAACTTCAATTTTACTCTCTATTCCTCTACACAAACACAACAAAATGTTTACAATCTTCTGAAGTATTCATGCCTCCAAATGTTGCTTGCAAACTTTAATTGAAGATCTACAGTCACAATTAAGTCTAGTAAAAATTTTATGAGATCAATTTTTGGTTAACATAATAGTGAACATACAAATTTTCAGCCAAATTACATATATTTGAGAATCTGTTTTTATGTTTAATGCAAGATTGTCACCACCTATGTTGATATGTATTCAATGCCAAGCCTATTTCCTAGAAGTCAGGTTACAAGAAAGCATTCTAAAACAAGAATCTTGAAAAGGAATCTTCCTTTTAACTATGAACACCCAAGGAACTACCAAAAATGTACAAATCTTCTAAACTAAGATGTTTTAGTATGAACTTTTAGAATAAAAAGAACAAGATCTTAGAAAAACTAAGATGTGTGAACTCACCTACATATTCTCCATACCACTGAAGCTTCTTAACATAGCCACCTTCCATTAGCTCTATCTGTGGCATCAACTTACCATGTTCAAACCTCTTTTTAGATTGATATTTGTAAATTTCATTCAGAATTATTTGTGCTACTACTAAAATGATTGTATGCCTTGCTTAAAAATATTTTTTGAAAACTCCTACAAAAAACTTTATTATATTTAAGTTTCAACTAGCAGGATACTTGAGAACACGATACATAGGTTTGGAGGTAGATTCAAGAACTTGCCTCTTAAACTATCTACAAATTATAATGTATCAGCCCATATAAATAGTTATGTAAAGCCCCCTGGTCTTCATCAGTAGTTCTACAATATATTGTGGCTAAAATCATTTAAATGAAGGAAAGATACTGAGTCAATTGGTAATGATATGGAGCATTACCTTGACAAAATTTCTTGTGAAGAGTCTTCCTTCTAAAAGGTTTGAATTTATAAATTTAGGACAAACACTAACTCAAAAAATGTGTAAGAAAAAGTTGAGCTTTTGATTTGAATCAATGAGTTGAGTTCAAAAGAGGGAAACCATGTATAAGGTTGTAGTTAAAGAGAGATTGTAGTCAAACTACCAAAAGGTGAAGAACCCCTGGATCAAACCAATTTGGCAGGCTAAAGTATAAAAATATATAGTGTGTTTCTACTACACAAATTTTAAGACATTTGTCACATGGAGGTACATCCATGAGAATCTAATTGACTTTACAATAAAATCCTCTGAAACAAAAATCAAATATTCTCAGTATCCAATAGAAGAGAATTCTAGGATTTTTTAAACCAAAGCAATTATTTGCAATGTGGGAGGTATTATCATTAGTTTTGGATCTAAAAGTATGAGCTTTAATTCTAATAGTTTTGTTGAAATGGAAGGAATGATCCTTGACATTAATTTGGTTATGGCTTCCCGAAGTCAATGCCTTATTATAGAAGGTATGAAGTTTGGAAAGTCTTCCAATTGGAAGTTGGAAATACTTATGTTGGAGGCTGTGTCTCTAATCTAGAAACTTGAATATGTGTGTTGTTGGCATATCAGAAGAAATAGAAAAAAAGTTGCAGATCGACTGGCCAACCTCAGCTTGGAACTAAATTTTAGCAACTATGGAGGAGATAACAAAACTATTAAATCTTACTCAAGTTTTACTTCACTCCACTAGCTCATGGAAGATGACAAAAGGCTATTTTAACTCCTTATTGTTTAGCCTTTCTCTGTTTTGATTTTGGAAAGCTTTCCCGACAAAGGGGATTTGGCCCTTTTTGTATGGGTACTGTAATAGAAGTTCTAAGTTGTTTCTTTCTTTTCTTTTCACTTTTCTGTTAAATCTGATGAGCCTACCAAAACTTGCAATTTACAACCCTCTGTCAAAAAAGAAAACATTATTCTGAGGAGAGAGACATTATTCCACCTCAGCTTTCTATTATTTTACAAAAGTGCTTAGCAACAGAGGGGTTCATATTGCATACTTTTAAAATATTTTATAGAATGAAGCACAAAACAATTCTATATACTTTTTTTTTCTTAATATAAAATTTGATAAGTAGATGAAAAGTTATAAAGATAAATCATACATATGTTTATGAGGAATATGAAAACATTAATAAAAAGAAATAAAAATAAATATCTTAATTATTCAAAATAGGAAAAGGTTATATTTTTAGAAAGCTATAAGCAATATTTTGTTGGTACTTTCATCTTATAAAATGAGTAAATATGATAATAACCGAATATAAAAAATACTATCAAATATGAGTAAATATGGCAAGGGTAATAAAGATCTTAGTTAAATATATACAGGATCAATCAAGAGTGTATGCAACCTAAAATGGTCACCTAGACTTTGGGCCCCATTTATTTAATTTGTCAACATCAACTTTTTGAATCAATGATTGTCACATTTTCAAATCAAATTTCTTAGTCAATTCATAGCTATTTCAAATGTTTCAATTTTCCCTAAGGTTTGAATGTTTCATTAATTTTATTTAATCAAAAGAAATAAATCCCTTTTAATAAATAAAATAATGTTATTTAATTGAAGTTATTATTACTTAAATAAAATGATGCTATTTAATTAAATCTATTTTTAATTAAATAATTTTATTTTATTTTATTAATATTCATTTCTAAAATTACATAATCTTATTTTATTTTATTGAAAGAGATATTATCGTCTTAAATTAAATAAAATAAATGAAATATCCCTCTCAAGAATATCCCTGCGGATGAAAAAGGAACAAATCAGCTTAAAAGGGAAATAAACTAAAAGCACCTTAACTAAGATTTGTTTCTATTTTTCTATTTATCCCACATTGCTTCTGAATTTGCCTTCAATTCCACTTTCGCCTATAAAATAAGCCCTCTCATTCTCATTTCAAAAAAAGAAAGAATCACGAATTTTTACATCAGACTTATGCTACAAATTTGAATTTTATCATTTGGGATTACATTAGTTTGATTATATAAGCATCTTATTTTTAGAGCATATAGTTTAATATTACATTTTAGCTTAATCTTCATAGTAGATTAATTTGCAAAATAATTCATTTATGATATTGCATGTAGATCAATTTTCATTTCAATAAATTAGTTTTGTTTATTGCATTTTACAGTCATTTAGATTAGTTTTCATTGTTGCATTGCAAGAATAGGATTCATGGAGATTGTATGCATTCTTGCTTTCTCCTCTTGAATCTCCTCATTCCTAGATTGTATTTGCAGGGGTAAATGTGGCCAATCTGAGGGCCACAATATCAATCTCTGCTCTTCTCGGATAGAGAGCTGTGAATTGATTTGCAAGGACTCATTATTGAGCATCCTTGCATGTAAGGATTCACAGAAGTATAACATATTTTCAGTTATACATTTTGGCGCCCACCGTTTTTAATTTTTAGTTTTTAATTTAATTTAGTTTTTTAATTTTGTTTTTAAATTTTGTTTTTAATTTAGTTTAGTTTTTAATTTAGTTTTTAATTTAGTTTTTAAATTTCGTTTTTAATTTAGTTTAGTTTTTAATTTAGTTTTTAATTCAGTTTTAATTCAGTTTTTAATTTAGTTTTTAATTCAGTTTTTAATTTAGTTTTTAGTTTTTAATTTAGTTTTTAATTTTTAGTTTTTAGTGTAGTTTTTAATTTCGTTTTTAGTTTTGATTCATTAATCCAGCTTCCACTCAGTTGCAGGAAAAACGATTTCTGGGTTTTGTAGCCAGGGTCAAAATCCGATCTGGGTATCTTTCAGTTTTTTGATTTTTTTCACAGATCTGAAGAAAATAGCTGCACAAAAACCGTCGCGCGTCATTTTTTTCAGCTAGCTAAAGATTTAAAAAAATTATTTTTTCATCTTCTACTTGCTGGATTAAAAAACGATTTCTGGGTTTTATTTTTTGCTTCAAAAAATTTCTGGGTTTCTGTTTTTATCTACTCATTATAAACAGATTTTTCAGAAATAAAATTTGAAGATTTTTATGCATGTTTTAATTTAGTTTTTAATTTTTAATTTTTAATTTAGTTTAGTTTTAATTTTAATTTAGTTTTTAATCTTAATTTAGTTTAATTTTTAGTTAGTTTGGTTTAGACTTTAATTTAGATTTTTAAATTAGATACTTTTTTAGTTTCTAAAATTCAAATTAGATTTTTTTAATTTAAAGTAGATTCTTTAACTTTGTTAATTTAAATTAGATTTTTTTACTTTAGATTTTTTAACTTTATTAATTTAAATTAGAATTATTAATTTAGATTAGAATTTTTTTTAATTTAGATTAGATTTTTTTAATTTAATTAATTTAGATTAGTTTTGTTTTAAATTTTTAGTTTAGTATTAGATTAATTTAGTTTAATTTTAGTTTTGTTAACTAATTCCTTTTAGATTAAATTTTGACTAGATTAAATTAGATTTTTTAATTCTAGTTCTTTTAAATTTTTTTTCCAGAGCATAACAGTTTCTGCAGGACGCCAGTCAGAGAACTTGAAACACACTAACAGTTTGATTGCAGGACGCGTGACAAAGACTTGAAAACAAACACTTACGCTTGTCAAAGATCCTATTTAAAAAAATATTGTGTTTGTTTTCCTGCTTTTCAATTCACATAGTCTAATTCGGGCTTCGTTAAAATTCTTAGGAGTTTCGATAGTGAGTAGGGAATTTGGCTCTTTGTTACATGGGGGTGATGACCATGGACAAATCCAAGCTCCTAATGATCTTACTCATATGACGAACTCTTAGGGAGCGGAGCAAGGTAGTGAATCTTTAGCACTTTCACTCGTCAGGGGATTATGCTCTTCTCTTATTGAGAGAATCAGAAACCCAAAAGCGTGTGGATTTGGTGAAGTGAAACTAGCTCGATGATTAAGGTTGTTTAGTGTGTTTGGGTAAAGAGACGGGCTAGAGAAGTATGCTCTTCTCCTTTTGGGAGAATCAGAAAATCAGAAACCCGAATCCGAGCCATGTCCAGTGTCACCTTTAGAGGGTCTGCCGGAAGTTGAACCTCCGGGAACGACCCAAGTGAATACACACCTATCGCCGGTGATTCCACCTCACTATAATAAAGAACGCCTTGTTGAGTCTAAAGACTCCAAGACCATAGTAACTTCTTTTCCATGACTTGGCTGATCATCATGGAAAAGCCTGCTATTGCACTGTTTCACCTCGGTGCCCCGCTATGGGTGTGTGTGGATTTTCGGGGATGTTGGTGGCTACGAGGGCCCAAGCTCAGATCGTAGGCAATCAAGGTTATTGTGAATCCGAAGCCAAGTAAAACCTCTTAGCGGGGTTGCCTACCCGGGCCATCTCAAAGGAGCTTTCATAATCTTTGGCGTTAGTTGAGGTGTGTTACACAGGTAAGGCGTCCTCCGTATGTTGATCATACACAGATTCCCATCATAGGCATACACTTGGACGTTTGGAGGCGGTTGCGACACTGGCCCCTGCTACAAGGGTAACCTTTGAATGTACATTGTTGAGTCCTTGGAAACACCAAAAACACGGGCGCCCTCTAGGGGGTGACACGGCTGTGTGAGGTGCACGTATGCGCATAAGCAATGGGGCAAAGGTTTTGACTTCTCACCATTTTCTTTGGTAGGGATAGCTATGTGTTTGTTTTTGAGTCTTAAACATTGTCCAAACATCTTCAAACAAGACTCCCTCGATACTATCAAGTTGCTTTGTCCTTGATAGATCTGTTATCGACTACTTTTTGTATCACAACTTGTCTGATTGAAACCTATGTGCTTGATCAAAATCTGTTGATATACTTGCTTGATCTTTGAAACAAACAACAAACTGAAATACTGAGTTCTTTGATTAGGTGACTTGTCCCAGTTTTAGATACCTGTTCTGTATTTAGGGTTTATGTGTCCTTGACCTTTTGAATTAGTGATCCTTGATCTCATAAGCGATTTTGCTTGAGATTGGCAAATTAGGAATTGTTCCTGTCAAATAGATAAATTTTTAGACCCTTTGATAACACACATTTGAGAGTGTTGGTAGTCTCCTCGGTCCACCCATTTTCATACAATCTCAAACTCAGCATAATTTGTGTAAGCCATCCTCCCCGATCCATATATGTGCTAGGGTGTTCACCTAAGAATTGAGCACCTCCTCATAAGTGCTGTTGGTTTGCACCTATTTGCAAATAGCTTTATTTCACCATCTCTCCTGACAAGAGAAAACTTTTACCATCCTAACCGGGTATTGACGCTTTAGAATTTTTGTTTATTTGAACTTTCCTTCATGTCACAACAAGATATCAAGGAGCCAAGGAAAGAGACTCCCGATAGTCTTTAACTAACTACTTCCTAGTTCGACTCGGCCAAAAGAGAAAGGAAAAGGAACCAATATTTGACCAAATACCTAGGAGTCACCAAACCTATTTTGACCCAAAGAGCCATTTTTAGTGACTTGAGTACCCTCAAAGACCTTCCCACCTGTATGGATATGAGTTATACTGTCACTCGGCGGGAGAGGGAAGCCATAGATCAAAATCTTGATGATATCTATGAACAACACAGAAACAACATGATATTTGGAAATTCTTCTCATGATGATCAACCTAGTTCACCCCTCATTAATACAAGATATTTGGATGCCCATCAACGGGATGAAAGGTATAAGAGACGAGCTCAACAAGAAAAATGGTCACAACATGAAGACCAAGACAATGAACCTCGTAATGCTCATGTCAATACAACGTATACCAATGACTTGTTCAAACAATCTAGACCAAGTTCACCACTTCAACATACCTCAAGGTTCACAAGTGATAGGCTCAAAAGAATTGAACGCGAAAAGAAAGCCTTTCTAGATGAACAAGCTGCAAAGCAAGAAAAGTTTAGACAACTTGAGGAAGAGAGCCAAGCTTTATTGAAGTATTAAAGGAAACTCAAGCCAAGAGGAGCAAGATAGGGTGCTAGCTCCACCAATTAAAACAAACAATACAATGCCAAGGGTGCTAATAAAGGACATAATTCTCCCTCCACCCTTCTAGATCTCCTAGTCCTAGAGGAAGAAGGGCCTCTCAATATGCTCACTATAGGAGGCAAACTCCTCCTAGAAATTCAAGACCACACTCCCAACATGTACATCCCGGTTCCCAACATGGAGGTGGTAGCTCACATTATGATTTTGATACTCAAGACTTCATGCGAATACAACAAGAGCCTATCTTCCAACAGTATGTGGAGAGGTATTTGGAACAAAACGAAGATAAGTTCTTGGAAAGTCTAATCAACAAGGGTGCTGTGAGTCCCTTATAATTTTGATGTGGACAACAAAATACAAAAGCAAAATCCCTCTCAAGAGGAAGAAATCCGCCAAATGAAGCAAATGATGGAGAAAATGATGCAACCTAAGAGCTCATTCTCACTAGACTCAATTTTTCCTAATCCATTCGACAAGAGTGTGAGTATGAAAGATTTTCCAAAGAGGGTGGAATTCCCACAATACAATAAATATGATGGCAGTGGTGATCCACACGACCATGTGTGTCAGTTCTATACTATGAGCTTTGAATTCCATCAAGATGACTCCTATTTGATGAGGTTATTCCCTAGGAGTCTTAAAGGACAAGCAATGGAATGGTTTACCAATATCACTCCTCCTGTCAAGACTTTTAGAGAACTTGTTCATAGATTCGCTCAACACTTCGCATATAATCTGTCAAGACCTGTTACTATGTTGGACCTATGCAACTTGAAACAAAATCAGGGGGAACCCTTTGTTACCTTCTTGCAAAGGTGGAGGAGACAATGCTCTCGGTATCCTAGGACGATCCATGAGGATGAAAAGATTGACATACTTGTTAGTAATTTGGTGCCTGAAATGAGACATGAGATCAAAAAGGTAGTCTTCACTTCCTTTGATACCATGATTGAAACTGCATGCCGCATTGAGGATGTTCTAAAAGAACAAGGCATTTTGACCAGACATAACAATAATACCAACAATGGTCAACACAACAATAAGGATAAAGGGAAGAACAACAATTGGAACAAAAACAAACAAGTTGTCAATGATGGAGTTGTGGATTCTTCCCAATCAAGAGATCAAAGTGTTCTTAATTTGACTAAGGATGTGCAAGCAATGAAGCTTAATGCACCTCCACAACAAGAAAGTAAACCAAGATATCAGGAAAGACCCAAAAACCAGAAGCGGCAATTTACCAAATTGGGTGACACATATGAGGATATTCTCAAAACTCTCATTGCTAACAACTTGGCACATCCTCAGGATCCTGTAAAATTTCACATTCCAGATCCTAAGCCACATTGGTGGGATGACAAGGCATTCTGTAAATTTCATAATGGCCCTAGCCATACTATTGAAAACTGTTGGAAATTAAAACATATCATCCAAGATTTTATAGAAAGTGGAAAGCTTCAAGTTGATGGCCTAAATACCAATGTTGATCATAAGGCTTTTAAGGAACCTTTGCCTAATTATGACAAGGGGGAAACCTCTAAATCACAGAATGGCAAAGCTGCAATCAACTACACCTATACAACAGCAGAAAATGTGATAAACATGCTTGAAGTTGTGGAGCCAAGTGTTAATATGATAAGGAGTAAGGACCCACATGGTTATGACTCTCCCCCTATTTTTGACAACCAACCTGTTGTGGTGCTGAGAGGTCCTCATTCTAGGTTATCTTCCCAAGCCCTTAATGCTGTTACCAGGAGTCAAACCCCTATTATTCTCAGAGGGCCTAGTTCAGGTCCATCCAACAAATCCAAGCAGGTGGCATCCAAGAATGTCACTATAAAATCTGCCACTACTCTCAAACCAAACTACAATCTTGTAGATCAGTTACAGAAAACTCCAGCACAAATCTCAATCTTAGAGCTTCTAGAGTTGTCCCCTAGACATAAGCAGATCCTTGAGGATGCTTTGCGCATAGCAAATGTCCCCAACAACATTGATATAGACCAATTCCAAGGCATGGTGAATCACATTACTAGCCCACATTACCTTTCTTTCTCTGAAGATGATGACAAATCCCTAAGCCATCCACATAATCTTGCCCTTCACATTGAAGTCACGATTCATAAAACCCATGTCAGGCGCGTGTTGATTGATGGGGGTGCTAGGTTAAATATCTGTACTTTTCATTTGTTAAAAACTTTGGGCTATTCAGAGCAAGTGATCGACACTAGAAAGAAGATCACCATAAAGGCCTATGATGAGGCAGAACGAAGTTCTAAGGGGTTAGCTGTCCTTCCTGTCAGGATTGGCCCAATTGAAAAAGATATCTTGTTTCAAATTGTTGATACTAGACCCCTTGCATACAACATTTTACTGGGTAGACCATGGATTCATGATATGCAGGCAGTGCCGTCTACCTACCACCAATGTGTTAAGTTCCCCTACAATGGAACAGAAATTTGCATACCAGGGGATAACACCTTATCAATTAACTCAATCTCAGCTAATGTTCATGTCCCTCTTAACCGAGCAGCAGAGGACTATGAAACAACTTTAGCAGACTGTCAAAATTTAAGTCAGGAGACCTTGGCATGGGGGGGTATCAACTTGACTCTTTTGCAAAGATGCCTGTTTCCCCTAGGACATATGGAAAGCCTTCACAGGAGATGAAACCATCATCTTCAGCAATGACAATATTTGACAAGTTTGTTGAATCCTCAGTACCAATACAAGATGAAAAAGAGGAAGTAGTTGTTCGAGATTGGATATACAAAGAGGAGAAATACCAGCACAATGAAAATTTCTCCCCCTCTCCTAAGTCCTATGGAAGAGGATATACTTTTGTCAAGAAGATGGGTTATCCAGGATATGGCCCTCTTAATCACAGGTTAGATGCTAGAGCCGAACCACTCAATCATGATCTTTTTGCACATAAGTCTAAGAAACCAGTTGGCCTAGGCTTTATGAACAACAATAAATGTACTGTCCCCATTTCTGATAGGCGGGATAGTAAAGATGACACAGAATATGTACCAGATTTGACCAATCAACAAGACATAACAAATGATTGGGTACCTTCAACAAATCTCCTTTGGGGAGATTCAAGAGATTTAATAATTGATAGTCCTCCTATCTCATTTGCAATAGATAGTGACTATATGAATACAAGATTGACTATGGATAGTGTCTCCATCCCAGCTGCAACGGATGGTGATAATTCAGATAATTTTATGATTGAGAAAATTGCTAGAAGAGAGGAGCCTCTTCTAAATCTTGAGGCTTCTACATCACGAGGCTCCAATAATAATTCAGAAATAGACTCTCATGAGTTTGAATGGGATTCACTCTCAGATGCAACAGTTGACTTGGATATGGATTTTGTCCACGCTTATAGTTCTCAACTTGATATAACTGACGAGTCACGTGTTAGATTAGAAGATTGGAACCCACATGTCACATTAGTAGATGATTCTTCGCTTGCTAGGATAAATTCTGATTTAGACACTTTAGAGGGAAACTTGACAGATTCCAATTCTACAGTCACCAGAGATGACACCACCTATATCCTTAATCTTGAACCAGTCATCAACCTACCCCTTGTTCACCCCAACCTTATTGATTGGTCTCAACGGTACCAAGAGCCTCAACTCTTGACATTTCACAATGACTATGAGATCACCTGCTATCTAAATGCCATTGAACTTGTAGTCTCTTCCACCAATGAACCGGCTACCAGTATGACAGAACCCGACATCAAGTACCTTAGTCACAAGATAAAAAGAAAAAGAAAATGTATCAAGAGTTCTCGATGGCAAACCACTATGTGGCGTGTGTCGTAACCAAAAAAGTAAAAATAAAAGACGATCCAAAGGTGAAAACCTCCCGTAATTCCAATGGATGAGGTAATTTGATGTCTCCCAAGCTATTTCCGTGATGCATCATCGATTGGGTTGAACCTACGTAATGCTAATTCTGGGCACAGAGGGAAGTTTCAAAAATTGTACACTCTATTAAATCTTTACTACCCAAGAAAGAAAGTTTATACTAAGTTCCCAAAAGAAGGAAATTACCTTTGCATGGACATACCTAGACATGCCAGGGTTGGACACTAATCTCATTATGCATCATTTTTCCATAGCTCCAAGTGTGAAACCAGTCAAACAGAAGTTGAGAAAAATGCACCCTCATATAGCTCTTTTAGTGAAAGCTGAATTAGAAAAGCTCCTTGGTGTAGGATTCATTAGAGCCATAGACTATGCTGACTAGATTTCCAACATTGTACCTGTTTCTAAACCTGATAAAACCATTCGAATCTGCACAGACTTTAGAGATCTTAATAGAGCATGCCCAAAGGATGATTTCCCACTTCCTAACATAGACATGATAGTGGACATGACAGCAGGATATGAGATCTATTCTTTGATGGATGGTTTTTCTGGATATAATCAGATCAAGATAGCTCCTGAGGATCAAGAAAAGACTGCATTCACATGTTCCTGGGGTACTTATTGTTGGAATGTCATGCCCTTTGGATTGAAAAATGCAGGAGCTACTTACCAAAGAGCTATGACAACCATCTTCCATGACATGATGCATAAGAATATGGAAGATTATGTGGATGACACCTTGGCTAAGTCTAAGAGAAGAGGAGCACATTTGGCTGATTTAGAAGTGATTCTAGATCGCATGGAACAATTTCAACTAAGATTAAACCCAAAAAAGTGTGCATTTGGTGTTACTTCTGGAAAATTATTGGGATTCATCATTTCAGCTAAAGGAAGAAGTGGACCCTGAAAAGGTTCAAGCCATTATAAATATGCCACCTCCCAAAAATGTTAGCCAAATGAGGAGTCTTCAAGGGCACCTTCAATCCATAAGGAGGTTTATTTCACAATTGGCAGATAGAGCACAACCTTTCAACAAAAATTTGCATAAAGGTGTTCAATGTGTCTGGAATGAGGATTGCCAAAAGAGCATGGATCAAATTAAATAATACTTGGCAAATCCTCCCATTTTAATGCCTCCCATTCTAGGAAAACCTCTCATTTTATATGTCTCAGCTACTGAATCTTCACTGGGGGCATTGTTGGCTCAATTAGATGAACAAGGGAAAGAAAGGGCCATATATTATATTAGTCACACTCTTGTTTCTTATGAGGTTAATTATACTAGTATTGAAAAAGCTTGCCTCGCAGTAGTGTTTGCTTCTCAAAAATTGTGACACTATATGCTCACGCACACCATACACCTCATATCAAAAATTGATCCTCTCAAATACTTGCTCGGTAAAGCTGCTCTCACGGGCAGACTTGCTAAATGGATGATGATTCTTTCTGAATTTGACATAGAGTATATTGAGTGCAAAGCAATCAAAGGCCAAGCTATTGCAGATCAACTGGCTAATTTTCCTATTCAAGATAATATGCCCATTCAAGTCAACTTTCCAGATGAGCATCTTATGTACATGACTGAAAGATCCTCGAAACTATTCTTTGATGGTTCCCCGTGATGCAAATGTTCGAGCCGGTGTGTTGTTTGTTTCTCCCATGAGTATACTCATTCTAAATCTTTACAAGTTACTCTTTCCATGCACAAACAACATAGCCGAAAGTATGAGGCTTTGACAAATGGACTAAAATGGCCATAGAGTGGGAAGTTATCACAGAATCATATTCATGGGGATTCTTAACCCATCATAAACCAAGTCAATGAACAATACCAACAAAAAGATGACAGTTGGAAAATTACAAAAAAATGGTTGATTCATTAAGATCTGTATTTACTTTTTTGTCACCTTCAAAGAAATCTCTGTGGGTCGAGAACAAAGCAGCTGATGCTATGGCCACCCTTGCTTCACTTCTTCAGTTAGAGGAACATGAGTCCACATATGAATTCCTGGTGGAAGAGCTATGATATCCCATATTTGACTCACCTGAAAGCCATATCATTTGTACCCTTGTCAATCATGAATCCTCCCGCTATGGCGCTATTTACTCATATCTTCGTGATGGCATCATCCCCGATACATTTAACCGATCTGAAAGAAGAAACCTTATCCGCAACGCCTCTCGCCATTCCCTCATCTCTGGTGATTTGTATAGGAGGGGTCTAGATGGAACACTTCTTAGGTGCTTAGAAAAGGAAGAATCCGATCAAGCGCTAGTTGACATCCACAAGGGCATATGTGGAGGACATTCTAATGGTCTTTCCATGGCTAGAAGGTTGCTTAGGGCAGGGTACTATTGGCCTACGATGCAGATAGATGTAGTAGCATTTGCTAAGTCTTGTGAAAAATGTCAGAAACATGGACACCTGATACATGCTCCAGGTAGGGAGCTAATTCCTTCTATATCTCACTGGCCATTTCAGCGATGGGCCTTTGATCTTGTTGGGCAGATTCATCCCAACTCATCAGGTGGGCATAAGTTCATTATCACTGCTAATGACTACTTCACAAAATGGGTAGAGGCTGTTCCACTTTCTATTGCCTCAGGCAAGACAGTGTCTTTATTTATTTTAAACCATATCATCTGTCGATATGGAGTGCCATCTGAGATCATCACTGACAATGGAGATCAGTTCAAAACAAGGACCTTAAAGAACTCGGCCAAAGATTCAAGATAGCAACATTGGTCCCTCCATTTGTTAATTCCCACAAGGAAATGGTCAAGGTAGGTTTCAAACAAACCATTCTCAGATTTCCGTACGTAACGCCTACCATAAGAATGGTAGAGGACTGCACCTATAGATAAATTGTGGGCCTATAAAATGAGTATTCGTACTCCAACTGGGGCTACTCATTTTTCCCTCACATACGGCACTGAAGCAGTGTTACCTTTAGAGGTTGATATTCCATCACTTCGAGTCTCTCTCAAAGGTCTAGTTACAGATGAAGACTATCGTGCCATGAGATTGCAAGAATTGGAACTTCTTGATGAGAAGCGTAAAGCATCATTTGACCATATGAGGGTCTATCAAAAGCGGATGTCCAAAGCCTTCAACAAAAAGGTTCACCCTAGAGAATTCCAAGTAGGAGATCTTGTCCTGCGAGAGAATCCTAAGAACCAACAGAATCGAGAACAGAAGGGCAAATTCGAACCTAATTGGCTTGGACCCTACATCATCACAACAGCTTTTGGCACAAGTGCCTATCTACTATCTACTGAAGAGGGGGAGCAGCTCCCTGAGCCTATCAATGTTTTGCACCTGAAGAAGTTCTATCCTTGATGCCCGTTCTGTCTGGGGGCATCCTTTGTATATAATTATGACCCTGAAAAAAGTTCCAAAAAAATTGATATATTGTCAAAAAATCTAAAAAAATCAAATATGATGCTGAAAAAATACAAAAAAATACAAAAAATTCAAAAAAAGAAAAAGAAAAAAGTGCCTTGGTGAAAACCTGGAAACAGGCGCCTTGGTAGCAAAAATACAAAAAATATATATATATAAAAAGTCCTAAAAAAAAAAATTCTTCCAAGTGGTGAAAACCTGGAAACAGGCACTACTTGAGGCCTTTGCATCCCTATTTCTTAGCATGCATCCTCGACACTTAGCCTTTCTCCATCATGCCTTGTCCTTCTTGCCTTGGTTTGGAATTGGTCTTTGTCTTTGTCTAGGGGCATCACTGTGTTAGCTTTGGTCTCTTGGATATGCTTGTCTTTAGGACACCTCGCAAACGGTGTTTTTCAACACTAACCCAACTGTGTTTTTCAACACAACCCCTGACATCGTGTGTTTTTCAACACTTATCAGCTTGGTCTTATCTAGTTCGGTCATGTGATCTTACCTCACTGGGTAAGCATTCGAATCTATCCTAACTCAGTGATTAGTTTCACATTAATTTAATTTTTTTAATTGGTAACACTTAATGCTTGAGATATACATGATCTTTCTTTGTGTCAATCGATATTGATTTCAAGTTGAGTTTCTATTCAATAAGTCTCCTGATGCATAGCTAGAGGACTGTAGGCATGGGGCATGTTTTATTTGCTTTCCAGCTAGGGTTGTCTTGAACCCTTCAATGTCTCTGTTGTCTCCTTCATACACTTAAGAGATTTATGGCATCATCCTTGAATGTTTCAACAACCATTCTCATGGTAATCCTGGCATTTATGTCTTGATGCGAGCATGGTTTTGCTACATTAAATTGGGTAAGCTAACATTGTAGTCATCTTGACCTTCATGTCTTTGATGCTCATGTTAGAATCTTTCCACATTCCAAGCTAATATAAATCACATTCATATCTTCATAGTTGCGTTTGTGACTAGTGATGATTGTGTGATTGTCCGATGTCTGGTAATAATGGCCCAATGATGAAAATAAGTTCTCTTACATTCTCTAATAAATGATGAACAAACAAAAACCTATGTTACCCTATTGCAAGTACACCTTTGCATTTTCATGTAGCTTGCATTATTTAGACTTCATGTTAATTTGCACTTTTAGGCTGTATTATGGGTTTGAGAGGGTTTTCTTCATCTTTCTTGTGGATTTTTCATCAACTATGATCACGTTCTTCATTTCCTTATCTTCTTTCGTGATTTCAATCAAAATTCCCTATCTTAAACAGTTGATTGATTTTGATGCATCCTCTTTATTGAGGCAGATTCTCTTCCTTCTCTCCATTTCTTTCCATTTCTTCCAAACTTCTATCTTCCATTCGATTTCACCCCACTTTTCTCTTCTAATTCAACCTTAGGCATAATTTTCTTGTTGATCTTCCCCTGGGTTCTGTGGATTCTTACATTTTTAATCTTACATCAAGAACTCCTTATCTTTGTTTGATTTGGATCAAAATTTTCTAATTTTATTATTTCTCCTCTATCTCATTTCATTTCATCAATGAGGGCAAGTGACCTATCAAATCAATCCTTGATTCAACTTTATCAATTTTATCAATTGTTTCTCTTGGGGCAACCTTGCTTGAGATTCTTATCTCTCACTTTGGATGTGATCCCGAATCGACCTCATGTTCAAAGGCCTTTTGTTTATGTTTGTCCAGATGTGATCCTGAGTCGACCTCACATCTGAGTTGTTTTGTGATCCCAAATCTATCTCACATTGCAACTTCATTCTTTGACTACATGTGATCCCGAGTCGACCTCACATTAGTCAAAGAGGGGAAAATGTATGCAACCTAAAATGGTCACCTAGACTTTGGGCCCCATTTATTTAATTTATCAACATCAACTTTCTGAATCAATGATTGTCGCATTTTCAAATCAAATTTCTTAGTCAATTCATAACTATTTCAAATGTTTCAATTTTCTCTAAGGTTTGAATGCTTCATTAATTTTATTTAATCAAAAGAAATAAATCCCTTTTAATAAATAAAATAATGTTATTGACTGAAGTTAATATTACTTAAATAAAATGATGCTATTTAAATTAAATCTATTTTTAATTAAATAATTTTATTTATTTGTATTAATATCTACTTTAAATTACATAATCTATTTATTTTATTAAAAGAGATATTATCATCTTAAATTAAATAAAATAAAAATGAAATATCCTCCCCAAGAATATCCCTGGAGGAAAAAGGGAACAAATCAGCTTAAAAGGGAAATAAACCAAAAGAATTCCAATCAAGATTTGTTTCATTTTCATTTATCCCACATCATTTCCTGGACTTGCCTTCAATTCCACTTCTCACTATAAAATAAGCCCCCTCTCATTCTCTCATCTTTAAAAGAAAAAGAAATTCTAATTTTAAAGACTGCACTCTATGCTACAAATTTGAATTTTGTATCATTTGAGATTACACATTAGTTTGATTTTATAAGCATCTTAGTTTTAGAGCATATAGTTTAATATTACATTTTAGCTTTAATCTTCATAGTAGATTAATTTGCAAAATAATTCATTTATGACATTGCATGTAGATTAAGTTTCATTTCAATAAATTAGTTTGGTTTATTACATTTTACAGCCATTTAGATTAGTTTTCATTGTTGCATTGCAAGAACAGGATTCATGGAGATTGGCATTCTTGCTTCTCCTCTTTGAATCTCTCGTTCCGAGATTGTATTTCAGTGTGGGTAACAGGGTTAACTGAGGGCCACAATATTTCCAACTCTTTCCTTCTTAATAGAGAGTCAGGAATCGATTTGGCACCCATTATTGAGTATCTTTGTACGTAAGGATTCATGTATATAAACATACTTTCAGCTATACACATTCACCCCTCAAGCACTTAATTTTTCCTACCAATCTAGTTTTCAACCAAGGATTTGGATTCTTAAACCAACTGAAAACTTCATATTTACTTTTGAGGAAGTACACAAATTTCCTTCTAGAATATTCATCTATGAATGAAACAAAGTACACAGATCTAGACACTAAAGGAACATTAACAAGACCAAACACATTAGAATGCACATAATCCAAAACTCCAAAATATTTATGGGAGTTAGAATAAAAACATGGTGTTGTTTTCCATATATACAATGTTCAAAAGTCAAACTCAAGATTACAATCATCAATGCCTCAATGAGGATCCTATTTTTAGGGATCTAAGACCCTTTTCTCACCAATATGGTCAAGTCTTTGTGCCACAACATTATTTTCTTAACTGGAAGTTTTATTTCTAAAGCATTGGCACCCTTAGGTACCCAAAAAGCACAACCATCAGATGTAGACACCATAGTCTTCTTCTCTACTCGGTCTGATGGTGAGGATGAAGAATCCAAATCCCTTTTCTTGAACTTCATAGAATTACTATTGCACTGAATCTTGCATGCATCCATATTATACAAGGTGCCAATCTGAACACCCTTAGCAAGCACCATAGAACCTCTAGTCATCTTGCATCCACCACTCAAAAAATAACCTGCACACCCACATCACTTAGCTTACTAAAAGTAAGTTTCATGTTAAACTATGGATATGCAAGACACCATTAGTCACATTCACTCTACCATCAAGGAATCAGATCTTGACTCTTCCATGAACAACAATCTTCATGTGAGAGTCATCACCCAGATACACCTTCCCACCATCATACTCTTCACACTTTGAGAACTAACCTTTTTGAGAGGTCATGTGGAAAGAGGCACCTGATTCAAGCAACCACACATCTTCTAATGCATGTGTTTCCAAGGAAGTGACAAAAGAATCTACATCATCTTGAGACGATTTATCAAATTCAAAATCAGAGAAAGTCTTGTTTTTATTTTTCTCCTCCTTACAATCTTTCTATAAACGATTGGATTTTCTATAGTTCCAATATTTATCCTTTTTGAATTTTTACCAAGAGACTTAGATCTCCTCAGACACTTATACTTAGACTTCTTGTCCTTCTTATCTTTCTCCTTCAATCTACCATGAATGAACAAGGCCTCCTTGTCTATCTTAGAATATTTCCTCTGCATATCTTAAGAAAACAATGAAGCAACCACATATTCCATCTTGAAGGTGGTTGTTGTGCTTCCAATAGGAATCACCTAGTGGTCCCATGAGTCCAAAAAAGAACATAAAAAAATCATTCAATGGTCCTCATCATCAATATTCACACCAATAAAACCTTGTTGAAAAACAATTATATTGAATGTATTCATGTGATCCACAATGGATCCTCCATCCTCCATCCTCAGAGAATACAACTTATTTTAGGAATAGCTTATTTACCAAGGATTTCCCTTGATAAATATCTCCAAGTTTCTTCCAAAGACTAGCTATAGTCTTCTCTTTATGGACATTCAGGAGCACAGAGTCAACCAAACAGATTCTTATCAGACCCTTGGCTTTCTAATCCATTAGATATCAATCATCTTAGGAGGTTGTTGCTGGTTTTGTTTTGGATATTGTAGCCCATAGATCTCTATCTATGAGTATATCCTCCATTTTGAGTTTCCACAACTCAAAATTATCATCATTAACTTTCTCCATCTCTATCCTTTTGGATGTGCTTTCCATCTTAAACCTGCAACAAGATTACAATTTTTTTCTCTACAAAGCTCCCACTGAAACTAGATATGCACAAAAAACCCTTCAAACCCAACACGAAAAAAAAAAGTTGTCTAGGTTCTGATGCCAACTGAAAGAAAAGAAGACTATAGAAATAGCCTTTATAATGCAAATCTTTAGGAGATGGTTTCAAAACTTTGTTTCAAATATTTTAACTTTTACAATTTCATTTAAGATTGTACATTCATTTTAAGTTATTTTTTAAATTTAATAAATAACCAATGAGACATAGAATTTACGTGGGAAAACCCTTATGAGAAAAAAACCCACATGCCAAAGCATAGATCAATTGTATTACAGTAAAAATCTATTACAATACAACTTCTATATTCTATGCTCTTGCAAGTGTTATTACACTGTGATATAAGATTCTAGAGTGAGTCCGACAGCATAACATTATCTCTAAAATTATAATACAATCCCATATAATGCACTAAGGCATTAACATATCTATATCACTCATAAATGAGCCCCCAATATTATCACATGTCATTCCCATAGTCGTTGCATGCATGCAAACTGAAACCAACAACATGCACAAGTCTCAAGTGACCCTAAAAGCAACCAATTGAACATGCAACCACATTCAACAACATGCAAGGCTTTCAACTCCAAAAAATAAAGTAACCTCACATATAAGGCATCCCATAGAGACAATCAAGTCAAATGCCAAATTGGAACTTGTCTTTGACTCCTAGTCACTCCCAATGACAACTCAATCTTTGTTTAACAACTTTACTCTTCAAGCATCAATCAACAAGTCAAACCAATGGAACATGGCATCATGGTGCTCCTCCTTGAATTTTTCACAAAATAAAATGCTAGAATGAGCACTTTGTTTCTTTCGCTTTTCCAAAGAACGAATATTCTCAGTGGGCCCCACCAAATGCTAACTAGAAAAATAGAATGCCACATGTCAAAATGGAACTTATTTTAGAGGTATAAACATTTGCCTCTTCCCAAATTAGCACCCATGTGACAAGTGTCAAATTCTCATCCTTTGCACCTTGCATGTAGGAAGCCAAATCTTCATTGGGTCCCACAAAGTGCCTTAGCAATTTGGAAACATATATTTTTATATTTAATAAATTAAATCAACAACATAGGAGAAAATAAATTAATTATTTAATTATGACACTCACTAAGGTTGAGACACCTTAACCCCAACATAATCAACTTCTTGGATCAAAATTTAGGGCCCTTCAGAAGTTGGGTCTCTCACATAAAAGTGTAAAAGCATCAATGACTTATAAGAGCTCGTTGTAATAGGGAATTACACTTGTTGACCAACTTATGACACATGTTATGACATGTCATAAGGCATATTTTAATGGAAATAATAGAGCCAAATAGAGCACCCAAGTTGGTGAGTGGATTATGATGAGCTTATGAAAAGAGTAAGGAATATGTTACTTTTAGCTTATAGACTCTTGGGATTTAGGTATTGGATATTGACTATGGATTTGGGTGTTATATTTTGGAAGGTTTTGGCTCATGGTTTCCTAATTACCATTTTATGGTTTCATGAATTACTTCTATTTTAGGTGCTTAAGATGAATATTTTTTAGTGAGTTTTATAGGTACTATAATGCTACCAAAATTGTTCCAAATATTTTTCTAGTCATACTCCTATAAATTTTTAAAGTCTCAACTATGTTGTAACCATTTTATTACTAATAATACATTGGTTTGCTTAGGAGTGTGTTGTTTTTCTCTAAAAAAAACCCATGAATAAAATGTTAGGGTATTTTTTGTATTTATTTCCTTGTAATTTTACAATCAACCTAATTTTTGTACATACCTCCTCTCATATATTAGTGTAAGAATCCTATTCACACCTATGATTCCTTTCATCATTCTAGGAACACTTTATTTTGGAGCACTAAAACGAACCTAATATGCATCAAATTAATCTAGGAAAGCCATACACCTGATTTTTTCTTTAATATTTTTTCACAACCATAAAATTGATTTATGGTGAACCTAATATGCACCAATTTCATATAGGAGACTCGTATGCCCAATTGTTGTCTTTAATATTATTCCACAACTATAAAATTGATCTAATCAAGGGGTCATTCTAGGAGAAAAAAACCATTATGATTCAATGGTCTCCCCAAGGTATTGCTTAATATCATGAACAATACTTACGCATGAGTAGATATTAGAGTTTTGATTAATACCATTTTTGGCGTTCTATAGTTAATAGGGTCAATATTGTAAGTTTCAAAGCACTTCCACATGTCAAGACTTTTTTTTTGAGTATATACCAACCCTAAATAATGCAAATTTGACAATGGGAAATTTGGTAATCATTCTAATCGGAAAAATAATATCTAAATTGAGTGTGTGAGGAAGCTAAGGTAGCAGAACAACTTCCTACACTAATCTTGAGAGGAGGTGATGGAGCTCCCCAAAATTTTCAATTTCTAAGCATCTCATTGACCTTGTCTACATTTTAAGCCCTTATCCCCATATGTGAGTAGTGTTTTTCCTTTGAAAGCCTTCAAGTCTTCTAATGTCACACTGACCTACCCCGTTGGTTTCCAACTCCTTAAGTCATTACTTGATCCATCTTGTCTGTTTGGATACCGACCCCTTTGGTTGGAGCACTGGTCACCCAATTGGTTGTTAATTTTAGTTGTGTCGTAAAGTCGGGTGTTAAATTTTCCCTAAAAATGACTTAAGCTTAAGTCATCTATCTGCAAGGGTCAAGTCATCATCAACCTAGTATTGGACCCTTCTTTAATTCTAACCTTGCCATGTATACAAGTTTAGTGATTCGAGACCATGGGGAGAAATCTTGACTGTACCCCACTAGCTCATAGATGGAAAATGCTGGTCGGTTATGCAGTGCAAGAACAATGAGATGATGACGCATGTCCTCATATGGACGTGGGGCCCATTCTCCACTATCTAGTTCATTGCCTGTGGTTCTCAACTGATGGGCAAGATTGAGTGTTGGGAACAATCTGCACCATTCCATGTTGGCTCGTAAGGAAAATATGGAGACTCATTAAAGGCCGCGAGATTAGTGAGATCCTGACACATGAATCAATCCACCCAGTCCATGAGATAGATGAAGCTTGCTAACAGATGAATTTCCATCTGAGGTAGGTTAACACCATTGGCTGAAGACAAATCAATGATGCTTTGTTGGATTTCAAACTCGGTCAGCCCAAAGTGAGTCATTCAATCTGCTATCTTGTCATGAGATCAACCACCAACATTCAAAGTTGATAAACTGGCACGTGATAGTTGTTTCATTCTACAACCATTGGGCATTAATGATCTACTCTCTGCAGGTGCAATCAAATTGATCTTTGTGCATGTGGAAAATTAATTGTCGACAATCATGAAGTAGGATATGCAGACTTCCATGCATTTGGGAATTAAACGATGACAATACGCATGCCAACGAATTGTCTAATTTGTGTGTGTCTTCTTCATTGAACATTGATGATTGCTATCATCACTTTCTTCAATAAATAGAAGTAGCGAGTTACTATTTTCACCATAACAATTAGTTATCAAGTCTTTGAGTTTGTGCAGAGAGTCGAGGTTACGTTTGTAGATTCTTAGAGGTAGAATGAGTTGGCTTGGTGCTTCATCAATTTTGGTATGGAGGTCTTCTCAGCTTAATTCACAGAGGTCCCACGATGAGGATCCAGAGTGAAGACAATGCGCTCATGAGCATACTCAGGGAAAAGGATTTATACATGTTACTACTAGATGCAACTATCATCTAAAAGGCCAAGCCAAGAGCTTGAAGGCAGCGGGGGAAAAAGGAGAAGAAACTATTGGGTCCTCCAGCAGAATTCACCGAAAGCTTCAATATGGTCATGGATCCTTTGGATGGAAAAACTCACCCATTAACATCACAGAGATCTCGTTGGAAACTGAAACAGAGATGGATTCCAACCACCATCCATATCTTGAGACCCTAGGTCAAGCTCCATCCCCTGGAGCTAAGGTATTTTCTGTTCAACTTTTAGCAGTTAGGACTCCCAGCGGGCGTGATGGTGTCGTGCTAAAGTGAGAAAGGACGAGGAATGGGTTGAAGTTTCATCTCCAACCCTCATTACGACACAAAGTGGGCGTGTGTACCATGGTGTGTGTGCTATTGGTGGAAGGTCTTCTGGTTGATGAAAAAGGTGGTGGTGAAATGAAATTTTTGTGTTGATTGGTAATTTCTATGGCAGTTTTTTTTTCTCTGTGTGCATGGCTAATTTTTGGGGTGTTGGATGATGAATGTGTGCCCTCATGGTAGTCTAAACGTTGGTCTTGCTGCTTACATGGTGGTCAAGGGAAATTTTGGTGGTACTTTATTTCTTCCTTATGGCAGTTGTAGCAATTATGGTTTCCCCATCAAAATAGAATTATCATGTGGGGAATTTTGAAATGCAAGGGAAATTTGATGCGAAATGAAATTTTGTAATGTAACTGTATTTTGAGTTGGAAGCTTGTTGGTTCCCTTATTCTATAAAAGGGAATTCAAGGCTCATTTGCAGGGGTTCTAACTTTTTGATTCTCTAGGTCTAATATGTGAAAGGGTAGAAAATAGAAGAATACCAGAAAATAGGGTAGTCAAATTGTCTTGTTTTTTGAACTCTGCATATGAAAATATTAAATATTTTTGTAGAAATTACTGATATCGAAAGTAAATTTTATACATAGTTCATTTACTCTTCTCTGTAAACCATTCTGCAAGTTTTGAATATAATATCAAGTATATTTTGTTCATCTTCGAATATTTCATTTGAATGCATGCCTTCATTTTTTCTTTGGTTCAATGAATCAACTAAATGTTTAAATGAGGCCATGAACTTGTAATGATTTACTGATAATTTGGTAAGAAGTGATGAATTATGTGTAGAGAGTTTTCATAACGCAATTCCTTATGGAAATAGTCCACCATTATCAGATTTAAAGAATTTTTGCATGACAGGTTGTAAGATGCATGACTCCATTGCCCAATTGATGAAGACACTAGTCTATTTTTTGTGGTATTTGTCTTTTGAGTGATAATGACATATTAGACTACCAATTTAGGGTTATAATACAAATCTTTTAAAATTTATCTACAATGAAGCATGTGTGAGATATTTTCCTTGTTCCTGGTAAATTGATGGATATTTGCTTGAAGATTAGCCAACCTTTGAGTGAATTATGTTGTTTACCCCTTATAGGAATTTATCCGTGATTTTCTATGTCAGTTACTAAGATAGTCAAATGAAATGTTTAAAAGGAACACCCTCCTAGGTCCCACAGATCCTGAAGTGTAGAAGATTGTAGTCTTTGATTGAATGTTATCAATTGGCCATTCACTTTAAGGGTCTTGAAGATAGGAGTTGTCTACTCATTAGAGATTCCTTAGGTGTACTAGGAAAAACACCAACAGGAGGGTTATGCAAAAAAAAATTAGATTTGATCATTTATAAAAACTTAAACAAAAATAAAAATAAATAATATTCATACCACAACACGGTGATTTACGTGGGGAAAACCATTTCGAGAGAAAAACCCCACACTCTAAAATTTTCCCAATATGTTATTCAAAAATCAACAAGATTACAATATACTTGTAGAGAAATGTTTCTCACGGGAGTATCACCAACCATAGATTGGGAGGTAACTCAACATCTATAAGACTCTTATACCCAACCTTCATCTCATGCACCTAATATATAGGAGATACAATACATGAAATCATCAAATAGTATTACAAAACCATGAGCTAAAACCACCTAAAAAGTGGCACCCATCCTTATCTCCAATAACATATGCCTATGATGTGTCTAAACACACATCACCACATGTAAATCCCCATTTACAACTCATTTATGTGTCCAACACATTTTTACATCTCCCATTTCAAGAGACCTAACTTTTGAAGGCCATAAATTTTAATCCAGGTGTCCAATTGATAAACCATTTGAACCTTTGGAAAGCTTGTGAAGTGTTCTATCAATCTATAACCCGCTATGCTAGTGACAACTGCTTTTAAGCCCAAAAATGTCTCTAAGGCCTTCAAAACATACTTTGAAACTTTGAAAAATGAAAAATTTCATATCTTCAAATACTTTATAAGCATTCTTATTTAGCCAATCCAAATCTTTAGAGAAAAATTTGCATCATTTGTGCTCAAATGTAAACTTACTATAAATAGTAACCTTATGTAATTACTAAATTGAGACACTGTTTTCCTAACATTCTCCCACTTTTTGAACACCTTGCAAGATTAAAGGGAGTATCAACACTATAATTTAATCACTAGGGGTTGTGAGGCCCATAGGCTCTAAACACCATCTAAAATTTTATGTGCTCATAGGATTAGTTAAAGAATTTGTAATTGTATGATAGTGGAAAACTAGGTTAGCAAAGACTAAGTGACAACCACAACACAAATCTAAGCTAAAAATCCAATCCAAACAAGACAAAATAATCAAATGGAGAAGATAACATGAAATCAAGTAAACAAAACACTCCCCATTGAATGTGAATAACTTCTCTTGTCTCTCCTGAAGCTTCCTTTGCAAGTTTTCCCTCAGATTTGGAGTAGAGTTTGTGCAAAAACCTACAAACAATAAAGCATGAAAGTTGGAGATAATGGTTGTTAAAGAAAAAATGGAGGAGAATGGCTTATTTTATAGATAACCATTTGAATGGACGAACCAAATTAAGCTTCTAGAAAGATGCCAAGATCAACAATGGAAGCTTAATGCACGAAAAGTGGTGGGCTAGGGATGGCCATGACGCCGACGACTATGATGAAGATGGCTATGACAAAGACGACTATGATGAAGATTTAATGAGCAAGTGGAGAGATAATGGATGAATTAAAAATTGAAAAATAATTAATTCATGAGAAAGGAATATTTGGCCAAGTGGAGGATGAATAATTCATTCAAATTATTTATTTGAGAAAAAGGGACAAGTGGAGATTTAACTAAAATAATTTGCATAATTATTTTAATTAAATGAGAGGAAATGAGAAAAGAGGCATTAAATAATTAAATTGATTTAATTATTTAATACAAGAGACACATGGAGGATGATTAAATAATTTTGACAATTATTTAACGACAAAAGAATTAAAAGGGGGAGTGAATAGTTAAATAATTAATAATTATTATTTAACCATAGATGAAAGATGACAAGGAAATAATTAAATAAATAGTAATTTATGTAATTATTGAAGAAGGGGGAATATTAGCAACACAATTAATTTATTTTATTGATCAAGATAGAATAAAGTTAGGAGGAATTAATTAATAATTAGAAATTATTGAATTAATAGAGGAATGATCAAGAATAATCAAATAATTGAAATTATTTAATTATCTGAGGGATGACAAACTAAGAAAATGACGCTTTGTGGACTTAGGGAATTTCAAGTTATTCACATTTTTCCCCTTAACATAATGGAGTTCATCATGTTGTGTCAAAGGATGCCCCAAGTTAGGGCTATAGGTATATTCCCCTCAGGAAAATTTCACAAATTTTCAAAAAAATTGGAAAATTCGTCCCAAAAGACAAGTTGATGGCCAGGAATCAAATGGAAAAGATATAATTGAGTTTTGAGGTCAATAAAGGTGTCAAATTTAGGTTTGAAGTCATCGAAAGGATCCTCCAATAGACAAGGTAGGTGCAAAACCCTAATTTTGAACATATAAATAGAAATTTGAGTTTGAAAAAGGGTCATTTGTGCATTCTCAATTTAGAAATCTCCTTAGAGCTCTGAAAGATTTTCTAAATAAGATGTCACCCTCGTCTGCAGGGTCGCGCCCACCATGCATACTACATCTAGGAGATACCCTGCCGTCCCAAGGGAGGCCCCGCCTTGCATGTACCTTCAACCCACCTTTAATTTTTTTTCATTTTCATGCATTTAGATGAGGGAAAATTTAGCAGGCAATTACATCACAAAATTTGTATGCAATTGTGTGCACACTTGACGATGATGAATGGTTCAAATCACAATCATCTCTAATCACGGACGAAATCTGATTTAGGGTTAAGGTGGGCGCTTATGCTGCAACACCTAAAATGATGGGATGTAAGTGATCTTCTAGGTCGCATATGGATGGGGGGTGATGCATGATAGGGCGAGTGATGCACCACGCTTAAGTAAACTGAATAATACATGACACATCTAACAAAACTACAATGCAATTCACCGGTTAAAATACATTTCCCCACTCAGGGAAACTTGACTTGGTCAACTTAGGTCCAATAAGTCAACTAAAGGTCTTGGATTGACATGATGGTTTTCTTGATGATTTTAGGAGCATCTACCTCCTATTTATACATGGGAGTCGAGGCTAGATGTTTTCCAATTGCGAGACCAATTGGGCGAGGAGGAGACAAGCATTGTTGGACCTAGGGTTTTGTTTTATGTGTCACCCATGCCCGTGATTAGGAAAACAATGGTGGATGCTTACAATGTTGGTAGAGCGGATTAAACTCCTCGAATTAGTAGATTTCCATTTGCCAACAAGGGAGGCAACAATCACCCTCAAGGATGTGTATAGGATCCTACATCTTTTGATTCATGGTGATCGGGTACACTATGATCCCAGGCGAGGATTGTAGGCATTGTATGAGTACTATGATTGTGATGATGATGCAGAGCTCAGGATATAGGGCATGTGAGATAAGATGGGAGACCCCGTCGAAAGCAATGATGATAAATATGATTATGTTCTATGATGTTGATAGCGGGTGATGATTCCCAATCGTAGGGGTCATGGTTTCCCAATAGGCTGGAGGGAGATGCTCAGGTCAATGGTACATTTTGGGACAGTGTACCCGTGGGGGACATTCCTATTGGTGATGCTTTATTTCTAGCACCACGATATTTCTTATAGGGAAGGACATAGTCTGAGCTATGATGTTACATTGTTGATAATATGGGTGTGGGAGCACATAGCAATGTTCCAACCTCTGGTGGTACAATAGCTGGCAGCTGGAGCTCCATATTCTTATATGTATCAAGGAGGCCTAACATAGACACATGTGGGGCATGTTGGTTATTGGAGGCATGGGTTGGACACATTAGTCAGCTTCATCTAGAGGCCATACATGACTTGTGATTTGTGGATCAATGAGGATGATCACATGCCATGGTGTCGATAGCCTAGGTACCTCATCGGGCATATAGTGCAGAGTCAACACATTATTGAGATGTATCTCCCAATGAGGGTCATATGGTAGTTCGGGGAGAGACAAGGTATTCTAGTTGGTACAACAAAGTTTGCACAGTCCTCCCGAGAGGTGCATCCATGGGGCTCTAGGATTGTGGTGGACCACAATAGAGTTATTAGATAGGATGCCCCATGTGCATCGATTGAGAGTGGAGGAGAGGGATTCAATGCGCAAACCAAGACAAGAGCATGATGCCCTGGTGGTTGATTCACATGCTTGTACCACTTATGATCCATAGCAAAATGGGGTGCCGATAGAGAGTAGAGGCAAGGCCCAAGAGGTCGAGAGGTGATAGGGGCTGGAGGGGTGGAGGGAGAGAAGATGGTGGGTGACTAGGGATGGAGGGAGGATGTGGAGACACGAGGAGATGGATGGGGAGGACAAGGAGGAGACCAATGAAGGAGGAGGGACAGAGGGTGATGGATGGTGGGATAGCTAGCACCGATTCATAAGGAGGATTAGTCGAAGGAGAGGGTAGCGATAGAGGTGGCAGTGCAGGAGGGGGAGGAACATGCAAAAATGCCTGCATTAGAGGTAGAATAGGTAGAAGTTGAGATGATGGAGGTTGAGGTAGGGGGAGAGGGGGGACAAGATGAGCCAGAGGAAACATGAGAGGAGGAGATGGATGAGGCAGAGAGGGTCCTTTGCAAGAGGATTATCATGGGCATCGAGGAGGTGGGGCTAGAGGAGGGCTAAGCAGATGAGGGAAATGCATATTAGAAGATAGCCACCATGCAGGCATGTGTACAGTCCCTAGAGGCAGAGCTAAGGAAGGTGGCAGTGGATAGAGATGACCTTAAGGCTAAGAGGGATGCCTTTCAGGTTGAGAGAGACCTAGTTGCGATCATCCAACAATAGATAGATCAGAGGATGATTAACTTTACAACTACATATAGTGGATCTATCGTGGAGGTCATGCGAGAGTATGCCAAAGTGAGTAGAGCTAGTCAGTACTATAAAGAGCTATATGAGAGAGTGGTACCATTGGAGAGGAGGGAGCCCACCTTTTAAGAGATTGATAGTGGCTCACGGGGTAGGACTTGCAGTAGGACACAAAGTAGGTGCACATAGAGCAGGTCTAAGGGTGAGACTTCAAATGCCATACAGGCTACACCATATGACAAGCCTTTTACCACTGAGCACAGGTCCAGAGAGTCATTGTGCAGGGAGGATAGGGATGCCCCAGGGATAGGGGATCGGGGCATTTTAGGCTAGGGCCCCTTTTTATGCATTATGTTATATGGACACTTAAATTTTTTATTATGGAGCTTGTGAGCTCCATTTTTATTAGATATGACACATCTTGACATTGTACCCATGACACTTATTTTTGGGTGATATATAGATGATATGATTTTTGGTGGTGGTTGATGATATGCATTGTTATATGATTATTCTTTTATGTTTATGATGATGACATGCTATAGATGTTCATGTTGTGATTATGCTATTTATTGATGCACTTTATATGATGATGTGATAGTTTAATATGCTTTATGATTATGCTATTATGATTGTGTTATGAATTTTTATGCCCCTTATGATATGTATGGATAGTAAATGTAGGATAGATGACCTAGTTTGATAAATGCAATATGATATGATGATGTGGTGTATTTATGATTATGGATGTTTATATTATCATGATATGTATGAATGATGAATGCAAGAGAAATGACCTAATGTTATGAATGTGATGTAATGCGCAGATGCAATTTAATGTTGATATAATTTAATGTTAATGTAGAATGTGATGATTTAGAATGTCTAATATGGATGCAAAATGTGATGTATGATGTGATATGCACTGTTATAATGTATAAGATGATGCTCTTGATGTGATACACTGTATATTACATGTAATGCAATTGGGTATGAAATGCGATATGTAAAGTATATCATAATGCAATGTGATGGATGGAAATGAACTATGATGCAATGTTCAATGCAATGTCATCTAATGTTAATTCTATAAATGGATGATTTCTATGTTTTTGTATTTTCTTATGCAGATATATGTGACTTAATATGATAATGCTTTATGTGATGCTTTCTAACATGGTTATGTATGCAATATATTTTTGTGTGTCACAAGACTCTTTCAAGATGCAAACTAAAGAAATTTTAGCGTGAAAGAGATAGAAGTTAGTGTGAAAGAGGGAAAAGGAGATGGCATGTTAGACGAAAAATGATAAGGGACCAACTTTCATGCTTTTATATTTATCATCATTGGGTGTCAAAAATTTTGCAAATGGAACACAAACATTGTGGTATGACATAGACAAAGGTGTGCAAGGTGACCATTTATGAGAGACAAGCAATCAAAAGACAAGGAATGCCCTGGCTCATACTAAGGGCCCAATTATCCCAGTGTTTTTGCTAAGACAAACCATAGACAACAAGCAAAGAAAAGAGGTCATGATCCATCATTGTCCCTCTAAATCCATTAATAGGACATCCTAAAGGTTACTAGTAACATGACCTAGAACCAATTAAAAAAAGATAAGACAAATTTAGACCAACAAAGTGTTTTCCAAAGAGAACAGTGTTTACCAATGATAAGATTGTTTGATATGATTGATTAGGTTGACCAAGATGATCGACTTGATTGAAAAGTTGTCAAGGATTGATTGATTGCACCTAGTTTTAGGAAGGACACATCCTAATTAAGGCAAGATTGATTGATCAAGATGACAAGATTGACTGATTTGATAAAGATTGATTGATAAGGTTGACAAGGTTGATTTGATGAATGTTGATTGATTGTGCCTAACTTTAGGAAGGACACATCCTGATTAAGGCAAGATTAATTGACCAAGATGACCGGATTGATTGATTGTTTGAAAAATATTAATTGATATGACCAAGCTATGCGATGATACCTAATTTCAAGAAATACATATCTTGTTTAAGGAAAGGAACACATTTGATAAAGTTGACCAAGTGACCATTGTTGATAAAGCACCTATCTGCAAGAAAGACACATCCTTCTTAAGGTGAATGACTAGATTGACTAAAGATAAAGTCTAATCTTAAGAAGGATGCATCCTGATAAAAGACAAGAGATAGGAATGAATGATACAAATGACATAATGCCCCATTTCGATACAAGATCAATGACCAGATTAGTTACTGATAATAAGATGATTGATTGATCGAAGATGAAAGATTTTGTAGGTTATGTTTTCCTGTTGATTCATGATTTGGTTTAAATGATGATTGCTTGCAGACCTAGAACAAGACCGAACTCAACAAACCTTAAAGGAATGACCTAGGTGGCCTCGGGAGTTCATCGATTGATGTCCTTTCCTATGTTATACATTCAAAGACCTCATAGTTCGACATGACTTGACTTTGTTTTATTTGATAAAAGACTGAGTCATGATTTTGTTTGGACAACCTAAAAGGACTGACCTAATGTCTAAAGGGCTCATTTAAGATGAGCCTTGCCTACATAGAAAATGCACAAAGACAATGTAGTTTGACCATTCTAACATAAACCGACTGACTCGATTCTATTTTTGGAAGTTTTGAAGTTTTCGATGTTTTTGGATTTTGATGTTTTATGATTTTTTGGATTATTATTTTATGATTTTTTTGGATTTTGATGTTTATGAGGCTAATACCACCATGTGTTATTTTCCCATGAAGACGTGAGTCAAGGAATTTCCCCTAGTCATTTATAGGATCACTGAATTATTTGTGAGGGGAAGTGACAAACACAGAGGATGATCATGAAGGAAAAGGATGCTAAATATCAGTGGTTCCTAGGCCATGGAGAGGATGATGAAGCTTTATTATGAGCGAGTGACATGTGTGAATGGGTGAAAGGACCAGATAGAGTGATAGTAGATGGAAGAGCATAGACTGACTACACATGGCACCCATTTTCCATAAGTTTTCACCATGGTACCTGTATCCAAAGTTCAACTCAAGTATTTTCACTTTTGGAAAAATTATTTCTCTTTACTATTTTTTTGATTTTTTCCATTTTTTGATTTTTTTCGTTGTCACCAAGCTGCCTGTTTGCTAGGTTTTCATTAGGGTGACCATTTTATTTTTATTTTTTATTTTTGTATTTTTGAATTTTTAGAGGGATACTCCAAGAATAAAGTGTAGTATTTGCTAGATCCATATGATTTTGTGATGATATAAGGGCCCAACCAACTAGGTTCAAAATTTTTGGGCTTCTCTCCTTCTGCTTTATTCTTCAGATTTTATTTCAAGAATAAGTCACCAATATCAAAGCTTCTAGGTCAGACTTTCTTATTGTAACTACGTCAAAGGTGATTTTGATATGCTTCCAGATGTATCAAAGCATGTTGTCTCTTTTCATCCAATAATTCGAGCTCATGTAGATGGGATACACAATATTCTTCTTAATCAATCAAGCCTTGCATAAAGACTCATAGGGATGGTAACTCGACCTCTATAGGAAGTATTGCTTCAGATCCATAGAAAAGGGAATATGGTGTGGCTCCTATAGGAGTGTAGACACTAGTATGATAGGCCCATAAAGTAGGATTGAGCTAGAGGTGCCAATCACGACCAACATCATTGACGATCTTCTGTAAGATTTTTAGGATAGTCTTATTAGATGCCTTAGCTTGGCCATTTCCATGGGGGTAATACGGAGTAGAGAAATGGTGTTGGATATGAAATTTTTCACAAAGCTCATAGATATCTTGGTTCTTAAAAGGGAAACCATTATCTGTAATGATGGACTATGGGATACCATAGTGGAAAATGATATAATTTAGGATGAACTTGGCTATCTTCTTTCCAATAATGTAGGTCAGTGGGATATATTCAATCCATTTTGTAAAGTATTTAGTAGAAACAAGGATAAACTTATGTTCATTAGCTGAGGAGGGATGGATATTTCCTACAAGGTCGAGTCCCCACTAAGAAAATGGCCATGGTGACGTAAGCAGTTGTAGTTCGTGAGTTGGCGAATGTATAAAATCTCCATGAATCTGACACTAGTGACATTTCTTCACAAAGTGATAGGCATCGTGTTCCATTGTAGGCCAATAATATCCCATCTTCATGAGCTTCTTGGCTAGGGTTGGACCAATGGAGTGAGCTCCACATATACCGTGATGTACCTCTTGTAGGGTTTTTTGTGCTTCATTTGAGTTGAGACATCGAAGAAGGGTACTATCTAGGCTATGGCGGTAAAGGGTATCTCCGATGATGGCATATTTGGATGCTTGCTAGATAAAGGTTTTGCATTGGTTGAGGAACATGTCAAGAGGGATAATTTGGTCATACAAATAGGCATAGATGTCTTTGTACCAAGGTGAATTGAGACCAACAAGTTCACACACAAGTTCGATTTCAGGGACATCGAATGCAAGGATCAATAGTTGTTCTACCAAGAACTCATATTGCGATTCATTTTTTGGAATGTCTAAGAGAGATCCAATTGTAGCTATTGCATCAGCTACTTTGTTTTGGATTCTCGATATCTACTCAAAGGAAATATTAGCAAAGTATAGTCTGAAGCTTTCCACCATGCGCTTGTAGTGCATCAGTTTCTCATCCTTGGTGTCATAATCATCATTAACTTGCTTAATCACTAATTGAGAATCACCATAGACTCAAAGATCCTTGATTTTCCATTTTATTTCCATTTGAAGTCCTGTCAATAGTTCTTCATACTCAACTATGTTTTTTGTGCATGAAAATGCTATTCAGAATGACTTGGGAATGGAATCTTCTTGAGGTGCAATGAACAGAATTCCAACTCCTGAACCATGACTTGTATAAGATCCATCAAAATACAACTTCCATGTTATTGGTGTTTCTATTACAAAGATTGATTCATCTAGGAAATTAGTATCAGAGGATGATCTACTTGGTGCATCTACAAGTTGATCAGCTATCACTTGTTCTTTAATGGCTTTTCGGTCAATGTACTCAATGTCATACTCACCTAGGATCATAACCCACTTAGCCAGTATTCCTGCCAGAGTTGCTTTGTTGAGAAGATATTTCAGAGGATCAATCTTAGCAATCAATTTTGTATTATGATTTAGCATATAATGTCTCAATTTTTGGGCTGCAAATACAACTACTAGACATGCTCATTCAATAGGGCTATAACTCAACTCATATCCAACTAAGGTACAACTAATATAATAAATTTCTCATTTCTTGCCATTGTTATCATTCTATGTTAATAATACCCCCTATGCGGATGTAGTTGTCGTCACATACAATATCAAATGTCTTCCATCAATCAGAGGCATAAGAACTAGTGGAGTTAATAGATACTTCTTGACACTTTTTTGTCCAATTGAAGAGAATTCCTTTTCGTAACAGGTGTTGAAATGGATGGATCTGGTCTGCTAGTTGAGTAATGAACCTATAGATTGATTGTAATCTTCATTGTAATGTCCTTAACTAACTGATATTGGTTGGCAGTGGCATTTCCAAGATGGCTTTTACTTTGGTTGGATCAACTTCTATTCCTCTGTGAGAGACAATATATCCTAGGAGTTTGCCTGATTGGACCCTAAAAACACATTTCTTTGGATTTAGCCTAATTTGGTACTTTTCAAGTTAGGTGAAAATCTTGTCCAAGACCGCTAGGTGACCACTTCATTCCAAATATTTTGAGAGAAGGTCATCAACATAGTCTTTCATGAGTACATGCATATAATTATGAAAGATAGTAGTCATGGCTCTCTAATAGGTAGCTCTAGCATTTTTAAGCCCAAATGGCATTACATTCCAACAGAAAGTTCCCCAAGTGCATGTGAAAGTTGTCTTTGGTTGATCTTCAAGAGAAATTCTTATCTGATTGTAACCCAAAAATCCATCCATAACTGATAGCATTTCATATCCAATAGTAAGGTCTACTATGATGTCAATGTTTGGTAAAGGAAAATCATTCTTAGGACAAGCTTTGTTGAGATCTCTGAAGTCTTTGCATACTCTGATTTGACCATTTAGTTTGGTGATAGGAACAAGGTTTGATATCCAATCTATGTAATCAATAGAGCGAATGAATCCAACATCCAATAGTTACTTTAATTTCACCTCGATGAGGAGTGCAATTTTGGGGTGCATTTTCGTTAACTTCTATTTATATTGCTTGACATTTGGTAGTAGTGGCAAATGATGTAGGACCAATTCAGGATCCAATCCAGACATATCAACATATGACCATGCAAAATTAACTTGTCCTTCTGAAAAGAATGATATAAACTTAGGCTTTTCCTTAATGGTCAAAGATGCTACCAATTGTATGATTCTAGAATTGTCTTGTGTACCAATGTTTACTTCTTTTGTTTCCTCTATAAGCAATGGTGATCTCTCTCGGTCTATAGGGAGATTGTCCAGTCCTCCATCCTTGGGCACCTCAAAGAGGTTTTCACCTTCGAATATGTCCTTTATTTTACCTTTTTAATGGTTAGCAAGCACCTTTCAGTTTTCACCTAAAGACCTATTTTTTTTATAATTACTTTTGTCATTTTCACTTTTGCAACTAGAGGACAAGACAACCTCACCAAAGTATGCTGCATAATTGAGTTCTATAGCAAGGCCAACCTTATGATCCCCACTTGGTATTCCTTCATGAAGTCCCATGAACTCAGTAATGGCTTCGTCATTCTCGAAAGTGTCCAAACTTGGTGGTTCCTATTGATCCCAATCTATAATCTGCAGGCAGACAAGGGATAAGCCATCATCGGTATTGTCAAGGGTCATGGTGTAGGAAGATAGGGTAAAGACAAAATTATAGTCATTAGGTTCCTAGGGGGTAGAATCAATGGTTTCCCAAAAGTGTTTGATCCATTCTTCTCTTTCTAGTGGGACTCTTGGATGAGGACTTGGTGGGTTTGGCAAGGAACCAATGGTAAGCATCTGATTGAATGTGTCTTCAAGGGAAGGCTCATTAAGTTCTCCAATAGTTTGTCAAGGTCCATGAAGGTAGTGAAGGATAGGGAATCCCATTCATATTCATTGGAATCGATATCATAATCCCAAGATTCCTCGTATGTCTCGATCTCATATGAAGCATCAACAACCTCACTCGAGGATAGCCCGATACCCCGAATAGTTAGTTTTACTGGTAAAACCCCAACCCTTGATTCTTTAGTAATTTAGGAGGTTGTAAGGGTTCCATCATTCCTTGTTTATTTATGCCAAGGAAATTTTTTGCATCATATACTTGTCTTTTCATCACGAGGAACCCTTTTGGGTACTATTCTACTGGCAATTTCTTAGGTTTAATGTCCTCCTCTTCTTTGTACAACCATGTGAGAATGTGGTCATCTAGAGATTATTTTGAAAATTCCCCCCATTTAGTGAAGGTGGTAAGGGGA
>VDFB02387856.1:0-10314 GCA_007258455.2 Sequoia sempervirens | reverse complement strand
TATTATGGACTAAAATCAAACAAAACAAATAGCCCAGTTTCAATCATAAGGACAGAGTATCTATTATCCATATATCGAACACTTTCATCATTGAAAATACAATGAGTGACTTAATTGATATAAAGAATACGAGGTTTGACATGTCTGTCAATGTGTTTCTTGAGCAAAATATTTCATTCTAAGAAAGCATGGAAGCTTTAAGCTCAACAATTAAAAATTCCCCTTTTTAGGCTGCAACAAAACAACTACGATTACTCAGGATCGACCAATCTCTATGATCGGGTATCTTCTCCCTAAGCTTCAAAGATATATTTGAAATCACCCATGAGGACTTACTAATTTTACCATGCATGTTGCAATATTATACATGTAGAATTATGTCTATATCATTATACATTCAAGGGTCAACCATTGATACTAATATCAAACCCAACATGGCTTGGTGTTTCTTCTATCACAGGAAAAACCATTTTACCGTTCTTACTAAACGGGGTTGACTACCCATTTAAAGGAAATATTCACATACATAAGGCTCTAAGAGCTTTGTACAAGCCCTATTTACAAGCTTCAACCCTTCAATAATAAGCTTAGAAATAATACAATGAAATGTAGAGAATTCATACCCTCTCCACAAGATCGAATCGATCCTCTTCAAGAAACATATTTACAAACACATACAGTATATGGGAATAATTTTTGATAGCCTACATAAGGCAAAGTATTATCATGCAACAAAAAGGTGAGGGCCAAGTCATTGGAGGCTCTCAAGCCTCAGCCTAGCTCTATACATTAGCCACGAAGGCTCTAAACTAGGTTATTTTCCCACTGCGTAGGTCGTAGGCCATGCACTCTACATGTGGTGGCAACAATATACATATAGCTACTCACACATTCGGCTTCATGTTGTTTGACATACAGGACAATGACATTTTTTCCTATGATGCCTTGAATACTCTTGAATAAAATGAAGAATAAACTTCTAACAACATTTGATAATAGAAGTAATGCTAAGTCATTGCAAGAATATGGGGATCGAATTACCTCCCAAATTGAACTATGATATTTTTCTTTCCTCAGATTTTTCCTTAATTTTAGTTTGAACCCTGCTTTTCCTTTCGAATTTTCCCCCAATTCATCACCTCCTTCTCTGCTTTTCTACACATCTATCTTTTTTTTCCAAAATGATAGATACAATACATAGTTTTGCATGCTTTTTTAGTGATGGCATTATTGCCATGTTGCCGCTGACTGTCTTTGAATTTAGATTATTGCCATTAAGGTGGCAACAGTCCACATTCTTAGTGGATTGCCTTATGATATCTTCTTCATTTTGAACATATCAATTTTAGAATATATCGGTTATATATTTGAATTCAATATAAATTTGAATATGTATATGTTTAAATATATATGTATATGCATGTATATATATGTAATATATATGTATGTATTTTTATATATATTTAAATGGTTCCATTCTTATTTACCATGTTTTCCAACATTGTATATACATATATATATACTTTTATATATATATAGATATATATGTATTCAAATTTTATTTACATACATGTATATATGTATATATATTTATATATACTTTCATGTATAATTTGTTTGTTTAGAATGGCTTATAAGTTTCATACATTATTATTTAAAACAAGGAACTTGAATTTTCATTTCGAGCATTTATATATATATATATATATATATATATATATATATATATATATATATATATATATATATATATATATATATATTTACACTAACAAATAAATTTCCTTAATAATACTCGCTTTTGTTTTCTTCAAACACAAAGTTTAAGTAGAAAAATCTTAAATCTACAAGCCATTTATTTTCAAACAATGGAACAATTCAAGTTAGGAAATTACATTCTCTTATATATGCAATTTAGTTCAAATGCAAGTCATGATGCCATTTGTGGTGTGTGCACCCATATTCCAATTGGCTTATCATTCATTTTGGCTAAACAATCCTACTTCAACCGTGTTCTCACCCTTCAACCTATCACCCTACAACTACACACACTTGCACTTGCAAATTGATTAGTAATGTTCAATTTTTGATGACATATAAAATAATTTTCAAAATTTTACAAAGTCAACATCAATCAACTCCTTTCATTCAATTTTTGGATATTCTAGAATCACTATTTAATATTTAATTGAATTTCATCAATAATTCATTTTTTTGTATTTAAATAATATGCAATAAAATTGGGTTATGACATCCTTCCCCTCTTGGAAGAGACATTATCCCGATGTCTAATAAGTCGAATAAAATAAAATCATATCAAATTTTGAACATTCATGTCTATTTCAACATCTCATTAAAAAAAATATGTCTATTTCAACATCACATCAAAAATGTATGCTATTTCAACATCAAATAAAAAATATATGTCTATTTCAACATCAAATCAAAAATACATGTATATTTCAATCATCAGATCAAAAATACATGTCTATTTCAATCATCAGATCAAAAATATATGTAATATCATAGTATCCCAATTCAAAAAAATTCAAAAAAAATTATTGAGTTTCTCTTTTAAGAAAGCAAAAGTGGAAAAGAGTATTCTATTTCTTTTGTATCCTCCCAAGTAGCATTTCCCTCATAGTACTGGTCCCATTGGACCATAAATTGAGCAATATCTCTACTCCACAACTTAATGTTGTGTCTATCCAATATTCTAATGGGATCCACTAGCACCACTACTGGATCATGTACCTGCAAGGATTTCCAGTCAAGTACATGAGTCACATCAGGATTATATGCCTTAAGCAAAGAAACATGAAACATATTATGAAGTCAAGCCAGAGTAGGTGGTAGAACTAGTCTATAAGAAATTGGATTAATCACTTCCAAGACTTCAAATGGTCCCACATATCTTGGGGAAAACTTGGAAGACTTTCCGAAAACAATAGAGATTTTATGAGGTTTAACTCTCAAGAAAACTTTGTCCCCTGTTGTGAATTGTCTAAGAGTTCAGTTCTTGTTGGCATAACTCTTATGTCAGTCCACTACCTCTTTCAATTTGGTCTTAATGACCCTCATTTGTTCTTCCATTTCCTTAAGCATTTTAGGTCCTACTATGATCATGTCCTCCAATTTATCCCAATTGATGGAGGTACGACACTTTCTCCCATACAAGGCTTGAAATGGTGCCATGCCTAAGGATGTATGATAGGAGTTGTTGTAAGAAAACTCTACAAAAGGAAAATATTCTTCCCACCTATACTGTTGGTCCATACAATACATTCGGAGGAGGTATTTGACTACCTAATTCACCCTCTTTATCTACCTGCCAGTTTGAGGATGATAAATCGAGCTAAAATTCAATTTATTCCCCAATTTCACATTCAAGGTCATCCAAAACCTTGATGTCATCCATGTGTCCCTATCAAAAATGATAGTCTCTAGCACTCCATGTAAATGGAAGATCTCCTCAACAAACTTCTTAGCTAGGGTCAACGATCCATCCTTTAGGTTTCCTGGAATGAAGTGTGCAAACTTGGTCAACTTATCAATCATGACCAAGATATCATCATGCTTATTATTGCTCAACAAAAACCCCTGTACAAAATCCATACTGATCACCTACCATTTATACTTAGGTATTTCATGAGGATACAATAACTTAGTTGGGTGTGCATGCTCAGCCTTAACTCGCTAGCACTCCAAGCATCTGGCTACGTACTCGACTACATCCTTCTTGAGTTTAGGCCAAAAATATAGAGTCTTCAACTCCATAATAATCTTGGATACACCAGGGTATCCTAAATAAAGTGCATTGTGAACTTCTAAAACCTACTTAATGAGCTCTCTAGAGTTAGGAATATACATTCTTCTCTGGTACCTCAAAATACCATCCGATTAGATCTCATACCCATCAAACCAATGATCCAAAGGATTTTCTACTAGGGTGCTCTTCACTCTTTCATAGTTCTCATCCCTTGGCAGATTCTAAATTACCTACTGCCTCAAATTAGACCTTGTTGAGATCATGGATTTCATATGTCTTCATCTACTAAGAGCATCAACCACTATGTTCTCTTTCTGTTTTATGTATTCAATTCCAAAGTCATACTCACTGAGGAATTCTAACCACGTTCTTTTTCATGCATTAAGGTTTGGCTGGTTAAGTATGTATCTCAACCCCAAGTGGTCTATCTTGAGTTTAAATGGTTTTCCTGAAAGGTAATGCCTCCACATCTATAAAGCATGAAATATTGCCACCAATTCCAAATCATGAGGCAATTAGTTCACTTTGTGTTGCTTGAGCTTCCTTGACTCATACACTACCACTTTTTTGTCTTGCAATAATACTACTCCCAATCCCTTTCCTAAAGCATATGTGATTACTATGAATCTCCCATTAGGATCAAGGATAGTCAACACTGGTGTTGTCATGAGCCTCTCCTCCAAGAGTTGGAATGCTTGCTCACATTTCTCAGTCCATTCAAACTATGTTCCCTTCCTTTGGAGTGAGGTAATAGGAGATGCAATTTGGGAGAACCCTTGCATAAACTTCTTATAGTATCTTGCAAGGCCCATGAAGCTACAAAATTCTGACACATTCTAAGGGACTAGCCATTCCACGATCACCTTGATCTTCTCAGGTTCCACAAAGAATCCTTCAACTGAAATTATATGGCCTAAATAGTGCACTCTATCTTAATAGAAGGAACACTTGGACAACTTTCCAAAGAGTTTCCTTTCTCTCAATCACTGAAAAACTATCCTCAAATGTCTATCATGCTCTTCGATAGTCTTTAAGTAGACTAGGATGTCGTTAATAAAGATCAGGATAAAATCATCCAAGCAGTCTCTAAACACACTATTCATAAGGTTCATAAAGGTTATTGGTCCATTAGTTAAACTGAAAGGTACCAATGTGAACTCATAATGTCCATACTAAGTTTTGAATGTAGTCTTAGGAATATCTTCTTCCTTAATCCTCAATTGATGGTACCTGACCTAAGATCAATTTTGCAGAATATTGTTGCTCCCTTCATTTAATCAAACAATTCATCAATCCTCGGAAGTGGATATTGGTTCTTGATGGTAACCTTGTTCAATATCTGATAATCTATGCATAGATGCAAAGTTCCATCTTTCTTTCTCACAAAAATAATGGGCGCTTCCCAAGGAGACACACTAGGTCTTGTGAGTCCCTTATCTAACAATTCCATTAGCTGGGCCTTCAACTCATAGATTTTTGTGGTGGTCATTCAATAAGGTGCTTTGGATTGAGGCTTAGCTCCCGAAACTAGGTATGTGTAGGATCATCATGGAAAAAATAGGCCCTTAAGTGGCAAAAAATTCACAAAAATCATAGTTAGGCAACTTCACATAAAATTTTGAATAAGTAATCTATATTATTTCAAAAATATGTAAGAATAGAATCTGTAGCAAATTGAATTTAGTTTCTAAACTACTAGGTTTATTTATTTACTTTTTAAAATCTATTTGGTTTCTGTCTAACCACCCTAACCACAATAAAATGATAATATTTTTTTATAAGATTTTAGATATAAGTAGAGGACTCATGTCCCGATGTGATGCATATTTTTTGTATTTTTTTTCCAATTAAATAATTAATTATGATTTTTTTATTACAACTTTTAAAAAATACAAAAAATCATATGTGTGACCACCTTAACTTGGTCAAAACCTATGAAATTCATTTTTTTTTAATCTTATAGTATGTGAAGCATAGAATGTGATACATGTTTCGGATTGAAAAAATGTGATATCATTTTAAATCTATAGATGTTTTTCAATCAGCCTATCAATTAGGACTTTAGTTGTAATTCAAATAGAAAATGAATAATAATTATTTATCAAATTCAAAGTAAAGCATAATTTATATTGGTGGAAAGTTGAGAATCTCCTTTAAAAACCATTTTCATTTCATCAATTTAGGGTAAAAAAAAAGTTGTCAGCCACATACCCATCATATCACCACTTTTTGGCCCATCATGATCCTACACATACCCAACTAGGTCGATAGAAAATTTGAATTCTTGCTTCAAAGGAAATTTTGTAAGTTCATCAGGGAATACATCTTGGAAATCCTTGAGAATAGGATAGTCATCTAAATGCAACTCCTTGTTGTTAGCATTACTAACATGCACCACATAAATTGCATACCCCTTCTGACGAGCCTTCTTGAGCTACATTACAGAAATTTATCTAAGCTCTAAGGGTCTCTGCATTCCACAAATCTTGACTAGGTTTCCCAAAATTACATTATATGAGCCTAAGGGTGCCACATACAAGTTGACCTGACTTTGAAAGGTTGGAAGCTCTAACTCACTGTAAAAGAGACATGTATCTACCCTTCTCTCTTCTTGATTACCATATTGGACTATCCATGAATTTCCATGTATCCAAGTCTAACATGGGTATCTTAGATATTATTCTAGGATCTATAAAACATTCAGTAGCTCTAGTATCAATTAAGATAGAAACAGATTGGCCATAGAGCTTACTCGTTAGCTAAATTGGCAAGGCCTAATACTCAGTTTGTCTATTATCCACTGTAACGTGGATCTAGTGAGTCTGTTGGTAGCTTCCTTCCTTCCGTGGCTTTGACCACTGAGGAAAATTTGAGCTATAATGGTTGCCTCTACAAGTATAACATCCATATCAAGTCCCTTTGCGACCTCCTAGCTTGTCCTCTCTAAAGCCTTTCTGCTTATGGTCATCTTTCCCCTTGCCTTTATTTGCTTTCTTGTTCTTTACACCGTTACCATCTTCACCCTTCTCCTACGATTCACTTCCCCTCTAGAGATTATGGATCTGATGGCTCTTGTCTCCCTTATGGGTATGTGTAGGATCATCATGGAAAAAATAGGCCCTTAAGTGGCAAAAACTTCAGAAAAATCAAAGTTAGGCAACTTGACATAAAAATTTGAATAAGTTATCTATATTATTTCAAAAATATGTAAGAATAGAATCTGTAGCAAATTGAATGTAGTTTCTAAACTAGGTTTATTTGAAAAAAAAATCTATTTGGTGAAATTTTGAAATTTCAATGCAGTAGCACTTAAATTTCAAGGAAAAAATAAGTAGATGTTTGTCTGACCACCCCAACCACACTAAAATGATAATATTTTTTTTTAATATTTTAGATATAAGTAAAGGACTCATTTCTCGATGTGATGCACATTTTTAAAAAAAAAATTCCAAGTAAATAATTACTTATGATTTTTTTATTAAAAATCTAAAAAAATATAAAAAACTTGTATGTCTAACCACCTTAACTTGGTAAAAATTTCATGAAAATCATATTTTTTTAATCTTATAGAATGCAAAGCATAGAATTTGATGCATGTTTCAGATTGAAAAAAATGTGATACGGTTTGAAAGCTATATATTTTTTTCAATCAGCCTATTAATCAGGACTTTAGACATAATTCAAATAGAAAATGAATAATAATTATTTATTAAATTCAAAGTAAAGCATAATTTATATTGGTGGAAAGTTGAGAATCTCCTTTAAAAACCATTTTCGTTTCATCAATTTTGGGTAAAAAAAAATTGTTAGCCACATACCCTACACATACCCATCATATTGCCACTTTTGGACCCATCATAATCCTACACATATACCCTTATGAAATTTATTTTTACCATACCAAGACTTAGAACTTGAATCGCTATGAAGATTGGATAGCTATTACATCTTTTGTTCTTGTTTGGTGGCCTTTTGAAAGACTTCATTCATGGTTTGAGCTTTGTGCATATCCACTTCAGCTCCTATGTGGGGTCTGAGTCCCATTATAAATTTCCAAATACGGAACCATTCATCCCCCTAATACTAAGGCACATACTTCAATAGGTTGGTGAACTTCTCCCAATACTAAATCACAGACATATTTCCCTAGGTTAAGTTCATAAATTCCATCACTTTCTTGTCAAGGAAAAGTTGCGATAACCATCTCTTCCTAAAAGCTTGGAGGAAGAGTCCCCAAGTTATTTGAATAGGCTATAGGTTTCGTTCTAACTTCTCATTATCCCACCAAGTCACTACTTCACATGAGAGTTGATATGTAGCCCATGTCGCCTTAGTCTATTTAGAAAGGTTATAAAACCCAAAGTATTTTTCCATTTCTATAATCCAAGCCTCGACTCCTATTCTAATAGCCTCACCATCGAACTTGGGTGGTGCTACTCTTTTGAGGTCTTTTCCAAGATCCTCCTCAATTCACCCTTGTGGACTTGTCCCTAGACCACTATCTCCTTGATTTCCTTCTACATTCATGTGGTCCCGATCCTCGCGTGCCACTCAAACTTCTTACTCTATGTGATCCATGCGAGACTCTTGCCGATTCAAAAGCTCTAGGATTTGCTCCACTCTCTTGTTTGGTTTTTTATTGGAACCACTACCACCCCCATCTTTCTTGGTGGTCACCATGACATCTCACACTTATCCTACAACATAGTCACATTCATTGTATCTCAACACAAGGTTCTACGAATAAATTTTTTTATGCCACATCACATAATTTCCATATGCATACACCCCTCAACATAGAAGGCATACACATTCATACAAGATACACACATGTTTTAGAGTATCTTATTGAACACACAAAAATATCATTTGATTTTTATTTATATTTAAGGTGACTCAATAGACCCTTATTTACAATAGACTTCTAGTCACATCATTTTGATTTCTCGGTATCAAAAAGAGGAAATTCCTCTAGATCGTCATCCATGTTTACATCAAACTTTACAGAAGAAGATGGATGAGCACGTAGGATCTCCTTTTCCTCTTTAGTCAACAAGGGTGCATTGGGTCCACACCCTAGAGGTCAGTCCTGGATTGCGGAATGCTTTTTGATCTTACGTGTTCACCTCTCCTCAATCTTCAAGCCTCTCTCTAGCTTGAGTCATGTAAGATATTGGGCTATAGTTTCATCATCGGGAATTTTTGACGGAACCTCTACCTTGGTGTTTCCTTCCTTTATGTCATTCTTATATGGGGTTCTAATAGTTTTCCCTTTCCTTCATCCTGCCTTTGACCTTCCCATTCCTGCATTTAATTTTGGCTCAGTCAATTCTCAGGACTTCAAATTTTTGGGTCAAGGGTCAACTACCCTAGTCAACTATGGTAGACTCAAATGCCTAGAGTTGAATCCTAAGCTCTGATACCAAATGCAATAACCCATTCCAAATTATTATTTAATTAATATTATTATAAATGACACATGAATATACTCCAAATTAAAAAGACATAACTAGTGGCTAAAGTCAATATTAGCTACACATGTCCATTTAAATGAGTCAAAGATTCGTATATTCACTTCAAAAGTCAAATTACAATATCAAGTTTTACTTGGCTCCTAAGGCCACAATGTCATTACATAGTACATTTTTCATCAAGTATATAAATGAATTACATCATGTTACATCATAGACTATAATAGTCTGGTGAACAACTATGGTTCTTCTTCAACACTGGCCTCCACTAGTGGATGAGAACATGGTTCAAGTGATTTACCACTCAACCATGAAGCTTACACTTCCCAAGTATCCTTTTGACTTGAAGAATTCCTAACCCTACACAAAAAATTTAGCAAGAGAACAACCTGCAAGGTGGAACTGGTATGTTCCCATACATCAACATACAATTTCTATCTACAAATTAGAAAAGAAAATGTAGGATCTATGATAGGAATGATAGAGAGTGAAATCACAAAGTTCATTCATACATACATACTTAACTATATTGCTTGGCCAAGCATAATAAGTGTGTCACAACAACAAAAAATGATAGGTTCTAGTAAAGAAAAGCTATACTCTCTAAAATCTATTTTGGCACCCTTCTTTCAAGGTAACTTTCTATTACAATAGTTATCTACCCTCTAGCAACAACTATCTATAGGTGCTCTAATCAACTAAGGTATCACTATTATGTTCAACTATTTAAAATATTCTTTCACAAATGTATTAAAAAGAAGAAACAAAATACTAATGTATACTCTAAATGGAAATCAAATTCTATGATTCACAAAGTATTTCAACAATCAGTCATGTCATTCTTATGACTATTTTCTACTTACCATCTTCAGAACATTCTTCTTTAAAAATGTACTAAAAACAAAAGAAGGTATGTCACAAGTATGTGTATGTATATAGATGAAGTCTATGTGCATACACATATATGTGCCTACTAATGTTAAAGTTTGTGCATATGTTCTAAAATAATCATTATTTAGATTACAATCTTTAAATAATATTCTAATTGACATTTCTTTGTCAAAATAAGGAAAA
>VDFB02387855.1:0-20914 GCA_007258455.2 Sequoia sempervirens | reverse complement strand
ATAAACCTTCAAATTAGGGTTTTAGACCTGCTGACAGAAAAAATGACAATAAAACTCTTAAACCTTTATGAAATTCAATAAAATAAAATCCAAAATAATGTTACTTTATTCCTCAATTGAGTTCAATAACTTTTAGGTCAATATCTTGTCGTACGGGCAAGTACAATAATCTAGAGCAACATAGTTTGATGAAAACACAGAAAAATCATGAAAAATAGAGTATTGTTTATTGTATTCATGTCCAACCAACTTCAGAACCCCTACATAAACTTCTTAGAACATATTTAAACTTGTCTCTCTCAAAACCATCGATTCCAACCAATTTTTAAACTGCTTGACCGTTGTCCTTCCCAACCATGACAACATTTCAAGATTTTGTAACTTTTTAACAAAATGACTCCCAACTGACCAAATAGAGTAATTTTACATTATAAAATGGTCTATTATGACCTTATTGAATGAAAAATAACTCTATCATCCAAAAAACCTATCAAGAGAACTTATTTACAAAATGAACTAACATGGTGCCCCTACACCATACACCCGACCTGAAAAAAACCTCAAATCCCTTTGAGGACTACATTGCTATAGATCATGCTTGATATCCTTACTTTCTTGTTCTCCAAATTATCCTTTGTATGGTAAACCTTTCCACTAGATCAAGTATTGAAGACTTGAATCATGCTTTGCACTCTTGAACTGTTTACCACCTTGACACTGCTCCATCATTACAAACTGACTTGTTGCATGTTTTCTGACCTTCTTTTCATTTGGAAACAATGTGAAACTTTCCTTCAAACCTATAAGCATACCTTTTCCATATGTATTTTGATCTGTCTTGTTTTTAACTCTTGACACACACTTGAACTCACCCCTTTGGCTTTGTCATTCACCATTATTCACTTCACATTTTTCCTCCATTTCTTTTCTCATATTTCTTGCCCTAGGAACCTCTATGTTATCAGGTTTAGAAACCTCTGTACTGATAGAATATGACTACCCTCTAACCTATTTTGAAACCAAAGGACAAAGCACTATCCCTATCATGATCTCATCCCGCCTTTCTACCAAATCTTGCAATTCATCCTTGACCTTCTCTTTATCTGCTTTTAACACCAATTCATCTTCTTTTCCAACTATTGAATCAATTTCAAAATCTACTGTCCTAGCATCTTCAATCCTTGAAGTGGCTGCAAACTCTTCATGTTTGTCTTCCTCAATCCTTATATACTCCTTGCCTAAAATAATCACCTTAGCTTCGTTGGTTTGTTCCTTCACATCTTCCACCAATGGAATTAATGTAAAATTACCCCCATATTTCTCAATCTGATATGTATTGTTTCTTCCATCATAAATGGCATGTCTATCAAACTACCATGGTCTCCCAAGAAATAAATGGAAACAATCCATTGGAAACACATCATAGAGAATTCTATCCTTGTATCCACCAATATTAAACTCAACCAAAGCTTGTTCATTCACCAAAATAGATTGATTATCATTCACCCAAGACACTTTATAAGGTGTTTCATGAGGAATCTTTTCTAACTTCAGTTTATCAACCATTTCATTTGACACCATATTATCAATACTCCTAGAGTCTATTACTTTACGTACCTTTCCTTTATATTTACAAGTGGTCTTGAAAAGTGTTCTCCTTTGTGCTGATTATTTCTCCTTGGATGCTTTAAGAAGCGTTCTTATCACCACCAATTATTCTCCCAGTTCTGGAGTAGCAAGTTGATTAGGAGAATGAATTCTCTCGCAATCTTCCTCTTGTATTAACTGTACTCTTTTATCTCCACTACTTGAAGTAGAAAATTGTTTCTCTGGAAACTTCCATGCTACATGGCCAAACTAATTACAATGGTAACATCTTCCTAAAAATGTACTTGAACCTCTACCTCAACCAGATCTTCCTCTGAAACCTCTAAAGCCACCCCTTTGATCGACAACTTGTTCTTTGTGTTTTCTTGCATCTACTTGGTCTTCATAAGTCTACCTTGTACCTCTTCCTCTACTAGTGCTACCTCTGCCCCTTCCTTGTCTTTCTTGTCTTATTTTGAGTTTCTCTTCCACCCTAGTAGCTAATTGGAAACATTCTTCAACTGATCTAGGTGTAGCCACACTCAATTCATCCTGAATTTGAAATCTCAACCTACACATATTCCTTGCAATATTTTCATTCTCATCTTCAACATGACTAGCCCTAATACTCAACTTGTGAAATTCTTTAGTATAGTCCATGAAATTTTTATCCTTCTACTTTAAACTTTGCAACTTCTTGAAAGTTTGTATTGCATGATAACTTGGAAAAAAATGAATTTTTATCTTTGACACCATCCTATCCCATGAACTAATTTTTGTTTTCCCATTCTTCAATATTTCTTCTTGAACATAATTCCACCATGTAAGAGCATGACCTTTCAATTTAGCCTTTGCAATCTTTACCTTATGTTCTTTAGCAACCTCCTTGTATTCAAAGTAATTATCCAGTGCATCTATCCAATCCAAGACTTCTTTCACATCCAACTTTCCATTATACATATGCACATCAATTTTCTCACTAGAAGTATCTCCTCTAAAAACCTTGGGAATATTCACCATCCTTCTCCCATCAAGATCCAAATCATCACCTTGGACTCTTCCACTTGGAGGGTTTTCATCCTCACCCTCTTCCTCTTCCTCTTAGTCACTTTCCTCTTAAGTGGCCTTTCCTCTTCTTTGCTTTGTATCCCATGTTGTAAATCTAGCTAAAATTGCTTCTTGTATTTCCTTTAACAATATTATTTCCCTACCAAGGGCTCCATTTCCTTTAGGAGGCATCTTGATCCTTCAAATTGCAACTTTCCTTTACTCAAACTTCAAATTTTCACCTTCAAAAGATCTAACACCTATGCTTTGATACCAATTGATGTAAAGTAGGGAGGAAAACCTTAAAATAATCATAATTAGATCAAATTCCAACAATATTTCTATCACAAAACCTTCAACTTGTTGTTCAACTCACCATTCACCTTCATTTCCTTGTAGTATTCCAAACTAGATTTTCCTACCACAACTTGCAGAACAAACCTCAAATCCACAAATCAATTACCAATTCAAATACCCTATTGGGAGTTCTAGTACATATCAAACTTGTGCATATGGTTGTTTCAGACTTTCTCCTTCAAAATAGGACTACTACGCTAGACAAGGGCTGAATTAACACTTTTTTCCAAAGAATCTATCAACCAAACACTCCTCCAACCCAAAAACTCAATTTCAGGACCTTTACCAAGATACAAATAGCCAAAAACAACCTTTATCAAGAGGAACACTTACCAAGTCATCTAAAAAAAAAACCCTCATTTAGCCTAGTTTGAAGAGGGTTTATTAAAAATATGGTTTCCAAACCTCCTCTCTACAAACCAACACTTAAAACACCCCAAAATATTGATTTGAATTCTCATTGAACCTCTACAAAGCACTTCCCAAGATTTTATCAATCATTCCTAACCTCAAGCCACCAAACTAGGTCAAAATTCAATGAAGTAACAACTAGGGAATCATACAAAATCCCTAAAACTTCCTTCCCCACTCCTAAAACCCACTCTAACATATAACGACCATAATTGACCCATTCCACCAAGTTACAAGGGATTCTATTGGTGGAATTTTCCATTAATCCATTTTGTGCACCCACAAACCTTTAAAACAGGGTTTTAGACCCATTGACCAAAAAATGACGATAAAAATCTTAAACCTTTATGAAATTAAATCACATAAAAGAAAAAATAATGTTACTTTATGCCTCCATTGAGTTCAATAACTTTTAGGTAAATATCTTCTTGTACTGGCAAGTACAATAATTTGGAGCAACAAATTTTGATGAAAACACACAAAAAATTTAGGAAAAATAGAGTTTTGTTTATTGTATTCACTTCCAACCAACTTCAGAACTCCTGCATCAAATTCTTAGAACTTATTTAAACTTATCTCTCTCAAACCCATTGGTTCCAACCAAATTTGAAATTTCCTAACCATTGGCCTTCCCAACCATGACAAATTTTGAAAAAGTTGTTAAAGTAACATGACAACATTTAAAGATTTTGTAAGTTTTTAACAAAATGACTCCCAATTGACCAAATAGACTAATTACATTATTAAATGTTCTATTATGACCTTATTAAATAACAAAAGACTCTATCACCCCCAAAACCTATCAAGAGACCTTCTTTATAAAATGAACTAACATGGTGCCCCTGCATCAATATTGTGTGGGAGACTTTGCATTCTACTATGGTGAATATTCTTATGTTGCAGTTTTGATTGGTAGTCTCTTTTCTGGTGGTATGATGGGAAATTAATGTGCTCTCAGATCGAGAAGGTGTTTTCTTTGAGAATTATTTGTTGGCTTGGAGAATTGTGTTTTAGTCTTGGTTGACTCAGCGTATACAATATATTATGAAGCTAGTTATGCTTTATGGATTTTAGTTGACTTGATATAATGCTTAAATGATATATGGTGCCAACCTAATTGATGATCAAGATATTCTTGTATACATATAATATTTTTTGAGGAATAATGTATGAGGTATGAGAAAGAGAAAGTAGGGGAAGTGAGAAGTATGTGTGTGAAGGAGAAGAAAAGTGTGATAGCCTAAGTGCTTTATCAGTTGTGATCAGCATAGTTTTGTTGAGAAACTACTATGTGAGGTAGTACTTCATATTTCGAGCTTTAGTGGAATTGAACCCTACACATTGAAGGTGTATTCTATCAATTCAATCTTTTGGTAGTGAGCCACTATCATTGTATCTTGGCAGTGAGCCATCCTTTGTAGTCAGGCTGTGAGCCTTTTTAAGGATAGTGAGTCCTGACACTGAGCCCAGTAATATTTTTTATCTGGATATAATATATTGCGAGTTAACCCTCACCATGGTTTTTCCCTTTTTGGTTTTTCCACGTAAAAATCCTGGTGTTCTTGTGTATGGTTGCATTCATTTTTTTCTATGATCTGTCTTGTTGATTCAGTAAGAAATATAATAATGTTCAAATGGATTTTATCATGGTTTTATGGAATACTAATTCACCCCCCCCTCTTAGTATTCCACATGTTCAATAGAGGGAACTGAGGTATTATAGTTTAAGGATTGATGGTTTAAGGTTTGAGGATTGAGAGATTAAGGTTGCAAAATTAGGGTAGAGGGTTGAGGTATTAGAGTTTAAGGGTTGAGGGTTTAAGGTTTAGCAGTTGAGGGATTAGGGTTTAAGGTATAGGGTTGAGTAATTAGGGTTGAGGTTTTAATTGATAGGGTAGTGGGTTGAGGGTTTAAGGTTTGAGGTTTGAGGGATTAGGTGTAAGGTATAGGGTTGGGGGATGATGGTTGAGGGTTTAATTGGTAGGGTAGAGGGTTGAGGGTTGAGGGTTGAGGTATTATGGTTTAAGGGTTGAGGGTTTAAGGTTTTAGGTTAGAGGGATTAGGGTTAAGGTTTTTTATCACATATATCTAAAAATCCATATTGGATCCCACTTTTACACTTTTCATCACCTATATGCTTAACCCACTCCCAAAGGCTATAACCTATGATTTATCAAAAAGCATTACATATTATCTATTTTTAATTGTAATCCTTCTTTATTCAACTCTTTGAAGTATCATAATTGATATTTGTAACTATAATCCTTCTAAATATTTAAGTCCTAGCAATGTATCACCTTTACTTATACCCAAGTGTAGGTAAATGGTGTGTTCTTATTTTTTCTTGTTCTTTTGGCTTGCTAGTTAGCACAATCACTTTGTAGGAAAATTGTGAGTAAGAGCATGCTCACATGTATTAAGAGAAAATTGATGATAATTTCTCACTCTTGGTGATGTTTTGGAAAAAAATAATTATAAAAACTCCTCTTAGAATCTTCATCCTTCTATACATCTTCATCCCTCCTAAAATAGTCTTAAACTCTTCTCTACCTCTTAATCCCACTCTTCTCTCTCCCCTCTATAGGTCTCCATTTACGGTCAAAGCTTACACAATGAAAAAATTTCTATAGAGCACATTTGGCACTCACCAAACTACAAAGCATTGAAACACAACATTTGGTGCTCGCCAAACTTGATGAGAAATTTTGCATCACATTTGGCACTAGAAAAATTTGGCAAGTGCCAAATGTGCCTTTTCTAAAAATAGTAAAAAATGAGTTGACCCATGATTTAGCCCTATAGTTCTCTACATTTGTCTGGTTCTACACTTGATCCAACTCATAAACACCTTCCTATGTAGTTGACTTGTTGTTGTACCAAATTATGCTTGATGTGTCACCTTTTCAACACCAATTTGTATGCTAAATAATGTAGAAGAAGACAATTTGAAGTTTCTACATCATTTTTCATTATCTTAGGTAATCTATTCATTTCTATACAATTGAAATGTTTATATTGAGTTTTTTGTTTAGTTTTGACAATATAAACCCTTCCTTTCATGATTTTATTAATCATAATAGTTTTACATACAATTCAACATTGAATTAGATGGAAGTTGTGTAAAAAAGTTTAATTTTTAGGAGTTTGAAGAAAAAAATGAAAAACATGAAATAATTTAGATGAATTCATGTAAACTTATTTAGAGGATATCAACTTAACACAAACTTGCTTATGAATTACATTCACATTACTTATAGTAGTCCATTTCCATCATGGCTAGTGGAATTCACTCTTTTTCATTTTAGCTAGATGTTTATATTGATTTTTTTTGTTTTGTTTTGAAAATATAGACCATTCATTTGATTATTTTATTAATCTTCATTGTTATACTTAGAATTCAACATTGAATTAGATAGAAGTTGCATATAAAAGTTTAATTTTTAGGAGTTTGAAGATTTTTTTTGAAAAACATGATATAATAGATGAATTAATGTAAAATTATATAGAGGATTTGAAAAAATGCCTCAAATCAATGTGGTCTCATAGAATGCAATGAAAAGAAAATGCAATTGGAAACTACTCCTAGTTATTAGTTATATATAATGTGAAGTAATTGCATAATAGTTGCACTTAGGTTGAATTTCAAAAACATTAGATTGTAATTGAAATTATTTCATCTATAATGCCTTTAGTTACATTAGTTTTTGCAATGTGAAGTAATGCTTTTAGTTTTAAAGATGTTCAACATAATGTAATCAATGATATGTTATGGCCAACATAGATGTTTTCGAAGCATCCATAGCTTGTTTGAAAGCACCTGTATTAGGATTGTAGCCCTAGTAGTAAGGCAGTGATTTGTTTGCTAAAAGTGATTTGTTGGTGCTAGACAATGCTTTGGAAATGGACAGTGTATGAAAAATGTGGCGGCAAAGACAAGGAAATGATTAGTTTGAAAAATGCCTCAAAGAAATGTGGTCTCATGGAATGTATGAGTTCTAATAAAATTAGATTACAATTGAAATTTTGTCATAGATATCAACAAATCTAGTTATTAATTATGCAACATGAAGTAATTCTTTTAGTTAGAAAGATGTGCAATGCAATATAATTAGTGATATGAATATGTTTCATAAAATGATTTGGTAGATGCATGTAAAATTTGGTAGCATAGACATGCCAATGAGCTATTTGAAAAAATACCTCAAAGAAATGTGGTCTCTTGGTGATGCATGACAAGAAAATAAAAAATATGGTAGCATAGACAAGGCAGTGAGTTGTTTGAAAAAATTCCTTAAAGAAATGTGGTCTCATGGAATGCATGAATTTCAATAAAATTTGATTACAATTGAAATTTTGTCATATATATCAACTTCTAGTTATTAGTTATTCAACATGAAGTAATGCTTTGAGTTTGAAAGATATTCAATGCAATGTAATCAGCAATATGATTATGTTTCATAAAATGCTTTGGTAGACATGTATGAAAAGTGTTATGGCTATGGTTAGTGAGCATTACTTACTTTTTTTTCTTTGTGCTTGTGAACATGTAGCATTCAACATTATGCCAAGGAAACAAGAAAAGCCTCTAACATTGGATGAACGTGAAGCTAAAAATGCAAGGGGAAGAGAAAAAAGGGCAAGTTCATGAAGAAAAGAAATTGCAACCAATAGAGGAATAAATTCCTATGCAGTCTAACAGAGATTTTGAATTGGCAACACAAAGGGAACAGATGCAAAAACTTCATGTAAGGAGAGAAATTAATCCTGATGTTGGGGGAACATCATCAACCATAAGTGAATTTGAATTCACACCATCTACAATATGTCATGTTAAAAGTACATTAGCAATCACATCTCCAATTGAAGACACACCATCAATAACATGTGGTTTTCAAAGTACATCAACAAACACATCTCTACTTCAAGAAACTCCACATACCACATCCCAAGTTGGAGGTACAACATCATTTACATGTCAATCTCAAGATATGTCATTAATTTCATCTATGATTGAAGGTACACCACCTATCCCTAATGTTGTTGATATTCCTAATATTGACACAACTTTACCTTTAAGAACTCCTCCTAGAGTTTTGCATAGAAAACATAAATATTTTATTGATATTGATTTTAATGTTCTGAAACCAATGGCTGAAAAGATTCCAAAACAGACATGTCAAAGATATGTGAAGAGCGTATGTAGATTATTTTTTGAGAAGCTAAGTGAGGTTGGAAGATGTTGACTATTTATTGAAATAATGAGGCAACTCAATTTTAGGCCAACCTTAAAGATTCTTGGACTAAGAACATTAGATGAATCGAGTGAGAAATCCATTGTAAATAATTTGATGAGTGCATATGAGAGCATGGGTTCTACCTCACACAAAATATAGTTATGCCACAAGACATGTGCTGACATCAACCTTGGTAAGCAATCAAACCAAGAATAATATGATCCTTTTGAAGAAGATTAAATATTTTAAAATAATTAGATCATCTCTAATGAGAGCCAAAAGAAGGCATGAAAGAGTGGAGGATCCAAATAACAATGAGTTATGGGCATTCTCGAGTAGACTACCATGGAAAGATAAAGAAATTATTCAGGCCTTGAGATCTCTAATACAAGATTTTTGGAAGAATAACACAAGGGTCTCTCCCAATCAAAGAGATTTTTTAAGAAGGAGAATTGGTAGAATAATTTGTGAGCCACATCCAAAAAAAATTTTGGATACCACTCAAACCCGATTTTTAGCTAAATTTGTAGAGATGTATCCTCAAGTCAAAATATGTCAAAGATTTTTTGAAATGTTAAAGCCTTTTTATGTCAAAATAAATCACATATGCACTAATTTTTGTTGTAGAGTACATATTGAATTTTGATTCATATCAGGGAGCTACTTTTCGCTCACCAAGGCCCAATCACCATTTAGCCGTATGAATCAAAACAATGAAAATTAGGTGTCCCAATCCTCACTGGGTCCCCTCCATCAGACTTTTGCTATCAGGACTCTGTCCCGTCTCGACCATTGCAAAGGGGAAAACTGAAACCATCCTTCCGCCATTCGGAGCCCAGTACCCAGATTGCCGATGGAACTCAACAAAGAAAATATGGAAGCCAAGTTCAAGGTCGGGTCCAGTCCTTCGGGTTTCTCTCGTCGAACTTCCGCTCTTTTTTTTCCTTTTCCAAATGACAATCCTCAAGTGGATCCCTGTCCCCTTTGATCCAAGACACTTAAACAATCAAGGAGTATTGTCAAACATCTTTCAAGCTCACGGGTCCCAAGTTCTATAACTCCATTCCTAGAATGTCATTTAGCCAAAGACGTTTTGAACGGTGAAATCTAGATGACTTTCCCTCCTCTTGACTTTGAATGCCCCAATGATGGTCTAGATTCCTTCCAATCTGGAAACAAACTTTGACCCACATGTTCAAATTGGACCCTCTCCTCCATGGAATTTTCAAATCACCTAAATCTGAAGGCGAGAGAGACCATGCAAATTTCCCTGCCCTGTTTTCCCTTCAAAAAACCATCCTGCCAGAGAAGCCTGACCCCTAGGACCTAAACTATCCAAATTCCCTTCAGTAAACTGCTAATGACCATCTAGGATAAATGTTAGATTTATTCATTGTCGTATTATCTAATCTAACAATGTTTTGCAGGGATTTGGCTAACATTTCATGTTTCATGCTCAATTTTTCTCACCTTTCCTCTATTTGTAGAATATATGGAATCAGGTGTAGGACCTCAAGGGCCATCACAGAGAAATACAAAGGAAAGAAAACAAGTAGAGCTCCTCGTGGAAAAGAAGATAAATATTAGATCAAGTACCAGTTCCAAGAGGAACCACTACATTCCAAGGTCGCCACGGAATGGAAAGAGATTACAGACACCAACACTGGGCATATTGATATAGATGAGTTCTAATAGAGGGTTAGAGCCAATTCTACAACAAATAATGCAAGGTTAATCAGAGGCAATGAAATTTCTAAGGCTGCAAGCTTCCCTCCTACTCTTGTTTCCCCTGAACTGGTAATGGCTTGTAGGGAAGCATATCAACTAGAGACCTGGACAATAGTGGACAGATATGGAAACATTCTAGCTGACATGTCCCCTAGGGAAATAACAAAGACATTTCACATCCCTACCTTCGGGGAAATGGAGGTACCGACCATTGAAGATTGCAAAACATTGTGGGATGAAGATCCCTTACAATGTAAGAAGCTTATAAATCAATATTGGCTAAAAGAGAAGCAAGGCAACATTGCAAAAGTTACCCAAGAACTCTATTGCAGTGATTTCTACGAGGCTACCATGATCTAGTAACCTTGCTAAGTAGAGTAATGGGCCTTCATGTTGCTGCGTACTTTCAAGAATGGATGGTATAGTTCGTTGAAAATATTCTACGTGGGGAGGACACCACATTCTATTGGGGTGAGATAATTAGTGACTACTTCCATGAACAGTTCATTGTTGTTAAAAAGACCTCCAAGTTTTACATGACGTCCTACCTAGTCTATTCACTGGTTGAACAGAGGCAATACAGTGGCTTGTTTAGGGCCCCAAATAAAGAACATGGTAGAGAATTAAAAGTCTATGATAGGTACCCCCAGTTACAGTTCAGAAATTTCAAAAGGGATTATTGTAGGGTCAATGATGCTTTCATAGGTCATATTATCAAGTTACTTGGGGGTGATTTTGAGAGGAGAGTCTCCCATAGTGCTCAGACTTTCCTCAAGAAAAATGATTTCTTGTTCATTTAGTACCCAAAATTCACATACATCTATGCCTAGGGATTTTCAGAAAGACCAAATAAGCTGCCCCGGTATCCCAATGACCAGATAGTGTTGCTAGAGCTTTCCTGACAACTACGACATGTGCATACCCTTCTAAGTAGCAAAAATTTGGCTAGGATTTCCTATCCCCTTTCTTTTGGCCAAGGGATGTACAAACTCCATACCTCGCAATGTGCAGGAAATTCAAAAAAGGAGTTGGTTGAGTACCATTTCAGACTTCATACTGCCAGGCCACAGATGGATCCTGATGGACATATCAGGAAGGCACTGGGACCCGAGTATGCCCAACTACACAATGTTGAGGATTTATGGGTGAATTGCAAAGATGACAAGGAGGTACAGATGAAGCATTATATGAGGATGACTGCTTACGTTTTGAAGAGGGTGAACCTATTTCCTGTACCCGATCAAGTAGAAGAAGATGAGAGCACGATTATGGATCCTCGATATGCTGCAGTTGCCAACTTGCCACTACCATTGATAGATTGGGATGAGTAAGAGGTCGATGACCTCAACATTATAACCAAGCCTGTCGAGGCTCATACAAGATAATGGGTTAATGGGAAATTTGCTTGATGAAAGCAACAAGGGGTCATCTTGTCTTATGAAGGGCTCGAAACTGAGCCAAGTGGGATAGATGGTGGGAAAAATACTACTTCAACAAGAGAGACTTCAAATTAACCTCCACTCACTCGCTCTAGGAAAAGAAAAGAGGTTGAGGAGAAGCAATCTAACCTAAAGGTATATGCAAGGAAGGCCTTGGAAGGTGAACCTTCCAAGAAACATAAGAAATTGGGCAGTACCGCTACAGTGCTTGTTATACAAGAAGATCCACTCCATGAGGGAGAGGAAATGGAGGCTGATCAACCCAAGTCCCCACCGACTACCTCCACTATTGCTGCTCTTTCATTAACTTCGGCCATTATGTGAGCACCACCCCACTTTGATCTGTCTCAAAATGTCCCCCTTTCTCTTTTTTGTCTTTTTCTCTTTTGCCTTTGGTTTTCTGCCTTAGGCGTTTTTCTTTCAAAGTTCTGCCGGAGGCGGAATCGAGACCAATACCGTACTTGGAAATTCCTTCTAAGTTTTGGTCTTGTTTCGTCCCCAGCTTCGGTTCCGACTATTCTTTGCCTTCTTCCTTCGTTCTTTGTCGGAGTCAGGTCCGGGTCTGGGTTTGGAATGTTGAACTTTCTTAAAGTTCCTCATTTTGGTTTCGCCCCGGGTCCAACACCGCCCTTTTCTTTCCTCTTTGTTGGTCTTGGTCTTTTTGTGTCCTTTTCCTTAGGTGTTTCCTTTTGCGTCCTTTGGCATTTTTTTCCCTTTCTTTTTGGTTGTTTGTTTTAGTGGACCCGGAACTGGAACAACTTCTGAACTTGGAACTTTTTCCAAGCTCCGTTTCTATTCTTTCCCCGGCCCCGATTCCGCTGCTTTGGTCTTTTTTTGCCTTGTGTATCTTTTTTCTCAAGAAATCATTGATCTCGAACAACCGGGATCTAACTCAACTCAAACTTGAAAAGTCAAGTCTCGATTTGGTTCCGGTCCTGATTCTACTTTGTCACGTTCTTTTACTTTTTGTTTCTTTTTTTGCTTTGTCATGGGGTTTTATTTCCCCTTTTCACTTTCTTTTTGTTCCTTTCTTGCTCCTTTGGATGATGTTGGAGGCAGGTTTGGAATGGAATCTGAACCCGAAACTTGGAAAAGTTTCTGGTTCAGATTTGGTTCCGACCTTGGTTCCGCCTGGTTCGTTATTTTGCTCCGGCTCTGCTGGTGTTTTGTTCCTGTCCTTTGCATTTTGGGGTTTCCTCGCGGGCATAGAGCTGGGTCGAGGTATGAACTCGGGAAGTATTGGTTGTTTCCCTGGCTCATTCCCTCCCCGACTCCGGTCCCGGTTCTGCTAGGACTTGTTTACGTTTTGCTTCCCATGCCCGTGTTGGCTCCACCTCCGCCGGAGTTAGGTTTCTTTTTGGTAAAAGGGCATAATGTTAATGATATTTTTGAGATTCAAAGGACTAACGAAGATCTAGTTTTGCAGGGGTCAAATTATGTGCGTGATGAGGTGTCTTGAGGATCTCGGCAGGAGTTCTGAGCTCGATGGAAGGTCTCACCGACTCAGTGAAGTCTCACCGAAATAGAATAGGCCTTCGCCAAGGCAGTGTATCTTCGCCAAAGGGTCTGGGCGACCACGGGGAGCTACACCGAAATAGAATGATCTCCTCACTGAGAAAAAAAAATGTCGCTATAAGGTCTCCCCGAGATTGAAAGGTCTTGTCGATCAGTGGCAAGGAGAAAGCTTCAGTGGGAGATATTGAATTCGAGATAAGATCCTGCCGAAAGCCTAAAAGTATCACCGACTAGTGCAAAGGGGAGTTCGGTGTAATGTCTCGCTGACTCAAAAGGGTCTTGGCGACACCGAAATTCGGTGAAAGGAAATGAATGCGGCAGGAGGTCTCGCCGATGACCCAGGGTTACGTCGATGACAAGGATCGATGAAAGATTGTGATGTCGGTATAGGGCCCCATTGAAAAAAATGAGTCTCCCTGACAGGAAAAGGAGCTCGCCAAGGTAAAGCCTTCGCTAAAAGGTCTTGGCAAAGGAAGAAGGTTACACCAAAGCAAAACAGAAGCAGACCGAAAAGAGGGGCCCACTGAAGAGAAATGAGCTCGGGGAGAACAAATGGATGTCGCCGTAGCTCTCGCCAATCAGAGGAAGTCTTATTGAAATAAAGAGGCATTGGCATAGTTGTTGGAGTTTTCTAAGAGGTCTCGGCGACCCTAAGGTGTCTTGCCAATGGAATCAAACAATTCGGAAGAGAAAGGAGATCTCGACATAAGGTCTAGGCGAAGAGGAAAAGTCTTGCCGATATGAAGGAATATCGGCATAATTTCTTGCCGATTCAGCAGGGTCTGGCCAAAATGAAACAAAAGTTGCTAGAGGATGGTTGGCTTGGTGTGATGTCTCACCGACTCATTAAGTTCATGCCGAAGTAAAAATAGAAGCTCGATGCTTTTGCTTCCATGGAAGCGGTCAACATACAAAGCGAGTAGAGAACCAAAGGTAGAGGATAAATTCGAGAGTCAAATGGACAGCTATGACCACTGCTAGTGAGGAGGTAGCTTGGCATTAATGATGATATTTTGGGGTTCTTAAGGCAGCTCCACTGGAGGTCGAAGGTGGACACGGAGGCGTAGAAGTTATGGCGATAGGTGCAAAAGATCTGTGGATCTTTCCAGAGATGATCTTTACCAGCAGAGACGGCGAGGAGGGCGCATTGAATGTAGAACCGACTCCCTTCAAAAGATCTGGGTGCCGACTTCTTGACACCACGCGATATTTTTTAAACCCTAAAGCGGGTGCTGACTTTCTCTTCGGGAGAATATATATATATATATATATATATATATATGGCATGGTTGCCTTTTGGAAGGGGCCCAAAAATTTCTAGGTTTAGAGTGAACTGTTTAGAGCTAGAACTGTTAGGGGTTAGTCAACTAGCAGAAGGAGATCGAGTTGCATCTTGATTCTCAGTAATGAGAGCTCCTCTTGTCTTCTTGGTTAGCAGTCACTTTTTTTTTAGTACCAGATGGTAATGTATTTCCAAAGTTCTTCTAGTGTAGATGGAAATAGTCTGAAGATACAGGTTTTCTGTACACTGGTGATTGTGCCAGATTTGTAAATGTTGCTTATCTGTCTAACCCACAATAGAAGCAACCAGATTCAAATCTACTTCATATTGTGTTCTAGAACGATATTTATCTAAAATTAACCATTTGATTTTGAAAGCTTTCAAGGAATGAAATTTCATTTTTATCTTTTATTTAAATGGTAGTTTATAATTAGTTGTTAAAATCAGCACTGTCAATGAATGCAACTATGTGTTGATCACTAGTTAATTTCGTTCTTCAGTTTTTTAGGTTAGCAAAGTCTGGTTAAGGTTGAATGAATTATTGTTCATTTTTGTTCAACACCCTGATCCATCTTTTTATATTTCTTTAAAACCCCTGGTTAGTATAGGATTTATTTCATGTTTGATCTTGGAGCAATCTAGAAGCCCAAAACCAGTAGGCCCCTTGAATATTACTGTTGCATTGGCCACTGAGCAACATCAGCATAGTTGAGACCCGACTACCAAGACCTTGGGAGCTAAGGTATCCATGTGATCATCTTTCTCTTTCAGGAGAAGCAGAGTAGCAATATTCTGTTTAGCAATGTTGTTGTGCCATTTGGGACGTCAACAAAGCCATGGTGGCTACCTCCCCACCTGCGGTGGGCATCTCGATCCACCTTGCCTCTTCCTCATGAACTGGACTAGTCGTGGTGGTTGATTCTTCTTCCACCACCACCTCTCCACTTTCTTCTGCCTCCATGTCTCCAACTATGCCCCTTTCATTAGCAACATCAAAAATACCTATATCAACACTCTCCCTTTTGGAAGCATTCTCACGGGGTGAAGCCACAATAGTGGTTTACAATTCAAGCGAGGAAGGAAAACTCACAAAAAATGACCCCAAAGCAAAAAAAGTGATTTTGGGGGTTCGTACAAACCTATTGGTTCGAGCGAACCCATTAGAGGTTCCCCCGAACTAGGGTTTGACCAAACCCCTTTGAATTTTGACTGCAAAAAAACCAAAAAAAATGCATAGCAAAGGGGTTTGAGTAAACCCCTTTGAAGGGGTTCGAATGAACCCTGGTTTGAGTGAACCCCCCTTATCCCTCATCCCCCCCTAAGACACAAAAAAAACCTAAATTTTGGCACTTCAGAGCTCAGGTTGAGGATGAAACTGGAGGAATATTCACAATCCCAACTTGAATCAGGTAGTCCTCAGAATGAGCTATCCAACATGAATATAATTTTAATATGTTTTGGTTTTATTATGTATTTGTTTTTTTAGTTTTACTAAACATAGGTTTTTCATAAAAAATGAAGGTCTCTATTCTACACATGTGGAAAAATAGCAGATTATTAAAAAAAATAAAAAATATGAGTGCACCAGATATTGAAGTCCTTGATCCAACAAAAAAAATAAAAATGAATTTCGATATATACAAAAAAAGTTATGCATTATACAGTCGCGCTATGTCTAAATTTTCATTGGTTTGACTTTGAAACTTGATTAAGGAAAAATATTCAATAAAAAACCATCTAACCAAGTGAAAGCACTAGATATCGAAGTTACAAAACTAAATATGAAAAAATTAGAATTTTATCCTTCATGGAAAAAAAGTTATGCGTTATATGGTGTGCATCACTTTTTAAAAATGTTGTTTTTTGAAAAAAGCTAGTTTTCGTGGGAGATGGAAAAAGAAGTACAATCTAATTCCAAAAATTTTGAAAAAAATATTTTTAGAATCTATAGACAAAATGTGACGAGACTCTAGTTTACATCATCTTCAAATTCCTCACGGTTTAGCCACTATAGGTGCCTGAATGTGAAGATTTAGTTAAAAATAATAATTTCAGTGTCTAGTTTGGCCAAAAATTGTAAACAACTATTGTGGGATCACCCCATGACATATACAGAGTGCCCCCTTTGAAATTTCTGAAGTGTTAATGAATCAAGCTATCTAGTATTCCCTAGCATCAGTTCTTGCCAGGGTTCCTATCTCAAAGCCCCCAACTGAGCCTCCCGAAATGAGAGCCACAATGGAAATATCTGAGGAGTTGGAGAGAAGGGAGAGGGAAGCCGAAAAGGCATTGGAGGAGAAAGTAGATGACTACCATGAGCATCTAGAACATCAACATCTGCAAATTGATAAGGTGGTTCTTGAGGGAGAGGAGACAAAGTCTTCCGAAAGTGATGAAGAAAGGGATGTCGGTATGAAATTATACAAACAATTGATGTCGATTTTGAGGAGTTGGCTAGACAATTGAAGGATGTTGAGGAAGACATGGAAAGACGACCTCTCAAAGAAGAAGGGAAAAATGATGAAAAAGTGGAAGAAAACATTAAACTTCCAGTCGGTAAATAGGAAGAAGGCCCCAAGCACAATGAAGAGATGCCTCTCTCAGAAGGGCAAGAAGAATAGGAAAGGAAAGAACACGATGATGTGCCACTTCCACACAAGGAGAAGATAGATAAAGAAGAAGATAAGCATGAAGAAAAGGGTGAAACCTACGAGGATTTGGAGACTGAGCAGCCCGAAGGGCATGAGCATGAAGATGAAAAGGAAGAAAGAGATACTGAACACCTACCCACTAAATCCCCCATCAAATGCACAGTGTTCATCCAGGACTCCGATGAAGAAAAAGAAGATATAAAGACAAAGAAAGAAACTCATAAAGAAAAGGAGATTGAAATCGGGAGAGATGAAGAGGAAGGTGATCATGAATCACCTGAAGAAATGTCCTCAATGTCTAATTGGCTAGAAAGGAAATTGGAGAGGAAAACTACGGCCTTGAAGGATCCAAGAACAAGACTGGAGGCCATATTGGCCTGAGCTCAAATCAACACTAAAAAGGAGAAAAAGCCTAAAATTAGATCAAAGGTGACGATGGATGTCTCTGGATCCAGAATAGTGCAAGTAGCTACGCTAGTGGTGGGAGAAGAAGGAATTAACTACAACGTCTCCACCATCAACCTAGGAGTTGCTTCAAGAGAGCAGAAGGTGGATCACTTTCAGGAGTCTGTTGCCATGGTGGTGCATCTAATACAACAATATAAGATCTCCAAGGATGATCTCAAGGCACAACTGGTTGACTTGATGACGTATATCCAACAATGGTCATCAGCAGAAGAACAACCTACCACATCTTTGGCCCTGCCACAGCTGTTGTCTAAGAAACAAGTAGATAAGCTTGAGTAAAGAAAGAACTTAGCTAAGACCACAAAGGAATGGTTTTGATAGGTTATATATGTTGGAAACATGGGCATTAGTCGGGCTATCAGGATAGCAAATAATTTCTTGGAGCTACAAAGGTCTCTTGAGGGCACAAGGAAATTCTGTACGGACTTCCTAGGGATATACAGGTCTACTTACCCAAAAATTGAGGCCATCCTCAAACTACCAAAGAAAATTTGGAAAAAGGAGCTCGCATTCAAGGAGGATGATCATTGGCTCGGGGAGATGTGGAAGATGGATTTTGAAAATTGAAAGGAAAGATTGGACTAGGTGCTCTACAAGGTGGATCCATATATCGACTGGGCCAAGGATGTTAGGACAAATTATGCTCAATATCTGAAGCTAATGATGAGGTTTGACATGCCTGTCATTCAAATTGATATGGAAAAGATAAAGCCTCATTTCTAGAAGAAAATGGAGGATGGAATGTCAGGCGAGATCACCACATATTTCATGAGTTTTGTTGCCCAAGCCTTCACCCAATCTGAGCTATTCAGGGATCACACTGCCAAGTACAATGAAGACTAGGAAAAGCTCTCTAATAGGTCCCAACAATGGGGTTACCAAGTGCTACAATCTCATATTATGGAAATTGAAAAGCTCCAACCATTAATCTTGAAGTTCATGGAATATGTCACTTTGAAGAAGCAAGAAGGTAACCCTATTATTGATGATGAACTCTTTAAGGAATAGCCACAACAAAAGCAATCAGCAAAACGACAAAATGCTACAGTGCTACCACTAGAAGACAAAATAGGGAAAAAGACAAAATGTATTTTAAAATGTAATATATTTGGGGGGTAGGTAGAACCCTAATTTCTAGTGAATCTTGGCCACACAATGCAAATCAATCTTGGTCATTCATTCTAATTTTTAGACACTATAAATAGGGGGTCTCCTCTCATTTTCAAGAGGGAGCTGAGTTGTTGTAATGACATGTTGCTGAAATTATAATAGAAATATATTGACTTTGGTGGATTTCTGAGTTTCTTTGCATGTTTCATGATTCATCTCCCATAGTTAGATGATTTAGTTAGATTTTCTTTGTTGTTCTCCATAGTTTTATATTACTTTTATAGATTTAATAATGTTGTTCTATGGTTGTGAAGATTTTTGCTATGTAGATTCCTTCCTTGTCCATACTTTTTGCTATTTACTGATGGTAGATGGTTGTGTAAAGTTAGTCAAAACAAGGCACCTACATTGTCCTAGACCTCAAATTAGGTCACTTTTATAAAGAAACTTGTCTCTAATCTTCTTTGCAAGCTCAAAACTCACTTGGAAAACATTCAAAAAGTTACAAAACCATAGATTCAACAAATTTTATCAGAAGAACTAGCCTCCAATACACCTAACCTTGAAACCCTCCTTTTTAAGCACTTTTCATGGGGTTTTATTGAAAATCAGCCTTCCAGACCTTCCCTAACCCTTCCGCCACTTAAAACACATTTAATTAGGTTTGCACATGCTTAAAATTTCATCATATAGCCTTTTCCAACTCTATTTGATCAAAATTCCACTTTAAACCTCCATTTTTAAGTTAAATCACACAAAATATCATCTAGGGCATCACACCTAAAACTCTTAAATGACCTCCCCTGCTCTCACAACCATGCACACACCTAGATCTCTTATATTGTACCCATTCCACTAAGTCACAATAGCCATAGAGGGTGGAATGGGTCAAATCTACATTTTAAATACTTTCAAAACCCTCAAAATAGGGTTAACAAGTTTGTCTTAGGAAAACAATCACCAAATCCTTCAAATTCAATATAAATGAAGATTTCAAACTGACTTCAATTTGATCCTAACACATTTTCCTACCAAATAATATGCAATTTAGATTAAAACAACCTATACAGAGCCATACACAGGCTGGAAACAGTGAATTACACAAAAAATATAAGAAAAATAGTGATATTCTAATTGGATTTCACTTCAAAACTACCAAGGAGAGATTACAATGAGGTCCTTCACCTATTTAAACATTTTCCTCCTAAAAAAACTACCTAAACTATCCCAAAAAACTTTTTAATGCCCATGACCGTTGGGCTTCTTCAAAGTAACATGTTTTGCACTTTTGCAACTTTGTATTGACAACTTTTTACAAGATTGTGCAACTTTTACATTATTGATCCAAAAGACACCAAAACTCACCAATTACATTAAAATGGTCTCAATAGACGTTATTTGAATTCAAATTACTCAAAACACCCTAGAATTGACCTAACATGACCAACATATGACTTCATTCTCATGATCTGACTACAATTTCTGGAAAGTGCAAAGAAGAGGTTACCTGATCTCTCTTGGCTACAAGACTTGGAAAGCTGTTGAGATAAAATATGTTGAGCCAACAAGTGGTCATTCTTCTACAGATGAGATTTTTTCCTATGAAGAAAATGAAAAAGCAAGGTATACAATCTATAGTGCTTTATCTAAGACTGAGCTAACAAAAGTTATTTCATTGGGAACTGCTTACAAAATTTTGGAAAAGTTGAAAGATATCTGGAAATGATAGAGTAAAATTATCAAAGAAGTTAACAACTAAGTGCAAATATGAGAACTTGAAAATGGAAGAAGGTGAAGACATTGAAAGGTAATTTCAAAGGGTTTCCATTGCAATAAATGAAGTTAAAAATCAAGTGGGTACTCTGACAGATGAAGATGTAATGGAGAAGATTTTGATGACCCTACCAGAGAGCTATAGTGACAAGCTCTCAACCATTAATGAAGTTTATGATCCAAAGAAATTCACTAGAGAACAACTATTTGGCACCTTGAACACATTTGAAATGAGGAAATTTGGAAAAGAAAAGAAGAAATAAAAAACAACCTTCAAAGTGACAAAGTTAGAAGATGATCCAGATAGTGAAG
>VDFB02387854.1:0-28189 GCA_007258455.2 Sequoia sempervirens | reverse complement strand
AAGAACCAAACTTTGGGAAACCCCAACCATTTCTCCACACCCAGCACCTAACCAAGTTTACACCCCACAAGAAACCTCCTCAACCCACAACACCCAACTCTTCACTACTCTACCACACTACGCCTAGCATAGGGCCTCACACTACCAAAAACAGGCCAAACCAAAACTAGACTGCCATCAGCAATCAGGATGGAGGAAATGAAACACCGATGGGAAACCATGTAGCAGAAAAACAATGATAAATCACCAAAAGAGATTAGGAAACACCCCTCCTAGTACACAAAAATCACCCCCCACGACAAAATACTCAAAAACTCCACCGATCTGCTTCCCTATACACACATGCAAGAAGAAAGGCAAGCATGCACACCGCCTTACAGGTCGCGTGCAGCCTCCCCGACACTACTTAGACACAACACCATTATAGGCCTCGGTTAAATTATTTGATGTGTCTTCAAGTGAATTTTCTTCACGTTAACATGAAGGTGCTTTGCTTAAAACCTCAGTACAAGATCATTCTGCTTAAAAATTCACTTGATCATTCTTAATGTCTAAGCAAACTACATCATCCACTTACACTTTTTTGCTTGTTAACAGTTACCATTAATTGCATTTGTTTCTTGTTAATAGTTACCATTTATTTTGTTAGATGATGTAGTTTGCTTAGACATTAAGATTGATCAACTTGAATTTTAAGCAAAATGATCTTGCACTTAATTGTGACACCTCCTTCAGATTGTCTCTTGCTAGGCACCGTATAGTCAAACAAATAAATAAACTAAGAAGACATTTGAATTTAATATAGTGTTCGAAGGGTGGATATTATATTAATATCAAAGCATCAAAGCATTTGGATTCAAATGCTAGACTTATGAAGCTCACTTGACTCTAGATTAAGTATGTTGTCTTACACTATCAACTAACCATCACTTGACTCTAGATTAAGTATGTTATCTTACACTATCTACTAACCATAACTAAGTTGGCCACTTCATATAGATGGAATTCTTTGAATATCTTAAATCAACATTTAGACTTGAATCCATGGCTAGTCCATACCAAGAGAACTTGGATGGGTGTAAAAGGAAATTTGGATATATGAATTGTAAAGGAAAATTAGAGTGCACAATGGAAGGTTATGGTATTGATGATTGTTATTTCCCTAATCCACTCATTATATATGATCTTACCCCTTGTCATGTGGTAACTATCATGGCATATTGAAAAGTAATTTTCAAATACTTGGTGTATTTGACCACTAGGAGTGCTCTCATGCATGGTGCTTGGGCACTTTCAAAGGGTTAGTCTCATATTGAGCATCATATGGTTAGACAAATAAATAAATTGAGAGGACATTTCAATTTAATATACCACTCGAGGGGCGGATTTTAACTCAAAGATAAAAAAAATGAGCAAGACATGAACATTGAACGAAAGTCAAAGCTATATGGCACAACTTGAATGGTACAAATTGTGTTGTAGCAACCATGGCTACTATGATTGCTTCAAAGAGAAAGACAATAGATATTGAGGAAAATTTGATTAGAACACAATTGGCATCATTTTGGGATAACATAGTTGAGAGGGTGGAGAAGCAAAAATTACCCAGCGGTTTCCAATTCGAAAACAAATGGATTAATGCTGGCAATGCATATAGGAAACTCATGGAGCCTCTGGACATTGTAAACTACTATCAAAAGGATGGGAATAGCAGAAAATATCTATCAGTAGGGGTTTGGTCCCACTACCACAAGGTACTTGAGAAATGGATGAAAGAGAAAGACCAAACTCACAGCAACAAAGGAAAGAAGCACAACAGAAAGTTTGCATCCTTAATTGAGGACTCTTGCTTTTGGCCTCATGTAGAAGAAGCCCTAAACACTCTTCAACATCATGTCCTGAATGACCAACAAAAAGAAAGCCTTGAGGAGTTTGAAGATTATGTATGGAGGATGATCAAAGATCGCAATATCTCTATAAAGGTTTTCTTACCGGGGAGTAGCTTCAAGAAATGGTAGCAACAATACAAAGATCTCCACATCAATCCCATCACTGGTAGTCAAGTTCTCGTTTGCTTAATTTCATGAACATCAAGGGTTGGAAACAGTGGCAATATAGAAAAAAAAGCTATTTTCTTCGGTGAGGAAGGTTTTTCAAAGTTTTATTTTCTTCTAAGTCATTTCTATGTTTTTCTCTTTTTTAATTTGGATAAATTTTTAGCTGTCACATAGGATATTTTGATAAAAATACTACCTTTATTTGTAAGGATTTCTTTATATTTAATTATGTGCTAATGGACTAAATTTGTTTGTAGCTGACCACAATTTGATTTAAGGGGAGTAAATGAACTTGTTGGCCTACACTTGCCATAAAATCAAAGGGTCAATCCATTAATTTTGGATACAAATGTTAGATTTGATGGATCTACGAGAGGGGGTTAGTCAATTTCATCTAAAGAGGAATGTTGAATAATGTTTAACAATAAGAACTTAAAATTTTACACCATGATCTACTGTTCATTTGGCGTGTTGCAGGACAGCTAAAGAAATGCGTCTTAGAAGTTTTATAAATGAATTTGTTTAAATTTTATTGATATATTTTAAAAGTTGTAGATTGAAGACTTCAACTTCATTCTATCAAAGAGGAATTTTAAAACAAAAACATAAGAATCTTTCAACTTAATTTTATTGGAGAGGTTCTTAAAAAACAAAATTGAAATAGTGTAATTAAAAATAATAGATGACTTGGTTGGTGGTCCAAAACCAGTGTCTTACTTGGGATAACTTGTGCAAGCAAGGGTTCCAGGGTCCCTCGATGTGTGGTTTGTGTTGTAATAGTGAGGAGAGTGTCTCTCATCTCTTTTTCCAATGCTCCTTCTCTAGGAGGCTTTGGCACCTATCGTGGGGTATGTGGAACCAAGCTTGCTGGCATGTCTCTTCTTTGGTGGAGTTCTTTTCCTGGTGGGGGAAGGCCCCTGTTAAGACCTCTTTTCTTCAAGTTGCTTGGGCTCTTGGCCAACCTTCATTATCTAACATATTTCGTTGGAGAGGAATCGTAGGATTTTTCAAGATGTGAAGTTGGTTGTCCAACATTTGTAGTGGAAAATTCTTCATTCTTTGGGAGAAACTATTTTGGCTAAGTGTGACTTGGTTGAGGGTGTGGATTTGGGAGATGTTACCTATTGCACCCATCTCAACCTTCCTCTTCAAAGGGGTGTTGCTCAGGGTGTTGGTTAGATCATGAGAAATAAATGTCGACATCCTTTTCAAAAGATAAATAGGGAAGGGTGTTGGCGTCTCCCTCCTCAGGGTGTGTTGAAAATCAACACAAATGGTTCTTCTGGTGGAAATCCTGGTCATGCTAGTATTGGGGGTGTTGGGCGGAATAGTTCTGGGACTATTGAGTTTATCCTTTTTTTTTTTATAAGGGTTGGTATACTAACAACGTGATGGAGGCTCTTGCCATTTTAAATGTTGTTGAGTGTGGTTGCACTCTTGGGTGGAGACAAATCATTTATGAATCTGATTCTCAGGTGGTGATGACTTTCTTGAAGAGGCAATAGTTCAAGGATGTCAGTTGACATTTGGTTGTAATTATGAAACAGATTATTAATCTGTGTGCTTCCTTGGAATCTATTACTTTTAGTCACATTCCTAGAGAATGGAATGGGGTTGTCAATTGTTTGGCTAAATGGGCTTCTGATCATTTGCAAAATTGGAATATTGTGGAAAGGGGTCAAGTATCCCTGGAGTTGTCACAAAAGTTGGACCACTTAGTGGAGATTGACAAGGGTGTGTAATGTAATGCCCTTGCTTTGTACTGCTCCTTTTTTGTTTGAATCAATTTTTACCCCTCTTTTAGTTTTAAAAATAATATATAATACTATTAATTATGATATTATATTTTATTTTAAAATATTTTTTCCTAATAAAATAGATTATTAACTAAAAATAAATAAATTTATATTTTATTGTTAAGAAAATATAATTAATTTAAACATAAAAATTAAATATTAAAATTTATTGATAAAATTTATTTTTGAGAATTTATTGGAGAGGTTATGAGGTACTAGGATGTTATAACATGTTTGATAAATTTCAAGGTGGCTTATAATTATACTATAATTTGTAGATATAATTTAATTTTTCATTTGTTTAGTTTGTAAACTAAAAGAGGGGTAAAAATTTATTCAAACCAAAATAAAGCAGTACAAAGCAAGGGCATTACACACCCCTATCAATCGCCATAAAGTGGTCCAACTTTTGAGACAAATCTGGGGGTAATTGACCCCTATCCACAATGTTCCAATTTTGTAGATGATCGAAAGCCCATTTGGCCAAACAATTCGCAACCCCATTCCATTTTCTAGGAATGTGACAGAAAGTAACAGATTCCAAGGAAGCACACAAATCAATAATCTGTTTTATAATTACAACAAATACCAACTGACATCTTCTAACTACTGCCTTTTCAACAAAGTCACCACCACCTCAGAATTAGATTCACAAATGATCTGTCTCCACCCAAGAATGCAACCGTGCTCCACAACATATAAAATTGAAAGGGCCTCCATCACATTTTTTCTAAAACTTTTAGAATAAACATGATGTATAATTATTGATTTTTAGAACAAGTATTATATAAATTTAATTATTCAAAATAAATAAAAGATTATTTTCTACAATAAATTAAAGTGAATAAATCGAAACAATCATTAGTGGTCAAAATATTATAAATGATAGAGTTGAGTTAACTATGGGATTTCCCTCTTAACTTGCTACCCCATTTATAAAACCTTCAGCAAGTATTGTGTCTTAAATGATAGATATTTATACAATAATTTAATATACTTCTGAAAATAACTCTCCAAACCATATACTTAACAATTTGGTAGATGATGATAAGCAGGAGATATTTTTGAAGTATTATATTGTTTTTGATTAAGGTAAAAACAGGTTTTGAAGGGACACGAAACCCTTTACAGCCAGATTTTGAATGGACCTGGAACCCACAATTAGAAAGTTGTCCTAACAAAAGGAACATGAAAGCACATACAACCAATGGTAAAAAAGGACACCCACCACCAAAAACAAAGTTGCAAGAAGAATAGCCTGTGGCCAGCCAAAAACCAGCCCCCAACCAAGAACCATCAAGATTTACATTTAGAGCTACACTTGTGGGAGTGGAGAGTCATGTCAAAAGAAGGCTTAGAGAACTTAGCTTTCTTGCCCTTAATAAAAATCCAACCCTCTTCCACTTGTGCCGCCTTATCATGCCAATCCAGCACACCATTATCTTCAAAATGTATGTCTGTAGCCATTGTCATAGAAATTTCATTAGCATTCCTCCCTGCAAGCATGGTTTTATCAGAAGAGCCACCAAAAATGATAGCTGAAATGCCATCACTAGAAATAGCAGCCTGAGGCCCATTCCCTCTCTTTAGGGGTTTCAACATGATAATCTTTCTCAGCAACCCCACCATTTGTGATATCCAGAGAGGATACCACCAGACCTTGTGAATCCAACGCAACCACCTCTAAAAAACTCCTATGTTGCTTAGGTTTCTTTACAACTGTATAATGTTGTTGAGAAGCACCTTTCCACCATGTAGCCTTCATTGTTTTTTTCTCAAATCCACATTGTGCAGCCACATGGCCTGTTTTAAAACATTTTCTACATTAGAATGGAATCCCTTCATAGTCCAAAGATTGAACCCAAGAACCCTTAGAAGATTTAAGCAAAATCTCAGCAGGAAGCCCTTTTGAAACATCTATTTCAACCAATATACGGGCAAAGGTGGAGTGAAAAATATTAGAGGATTCATCATCCACCAACAAAAAATCTCCAAGGGCATCACCCACTTCCTCTAAAAGAGGATCAACCTATAAATGAAGGGGGAGATTAGGAAGCTGCGCCCAAATCGGGATCTTATTAAATGTTTTAGAAGAAGGGTTGAAATCAGAATGCCAAGGCTTAATCATCAACAAAAATCTATCCTCCCAGCTAAAAAAATGATCACATAATATTTTGTTTCTATCTTGAGCATTCTCAAACTTAGCAACAAAAAACCCCTTAGCCATGAGGAAGCTATGAACTTTACCAGTAATTAAAGGCTCCCATTGTTCTAAGATCCAAGAGTGCAGTTGAGGGAGGCTAGGCCAAAAACCCCTAAACCGACAAATCACCCCATGTGAGGAGAAGATAAAAGCATTATGATCAATTTCCTCTACTGTCTCTTCTTTTAGATTAATGAAGATGGCATTTGCAACAGGAATAAACCCATCAGATGATAGTCTCCCTTGCCCTAATCTCGGTGCCCTCGTTGTCACCTTCAAGACAAGGCCTCTACTCTTAAAATTGTTGCATCTTTCGCCCTCCCCCACGACAAAGGATTTTCCATTCTTCATTGCTGCATTCTCTTGCAGCATCGCCAAGACCTTGTTGCCGCCGTGGAGATCTCCGTCATCGTCGTCAATGCATTTTGATCTGGCCTCCTCTACTCGGGCCGCCATTAAGGTTTTGAGTCAAATTCATTGATCCATATTTCATGAGTATGGTTCATATGAACACATCTCTCATAAGATCCACATATAGAAAGCCCTGAGAAGTTTGAAGATTATGTGTGGAGGATGATCAAAGATTACAGTATCTCTGTAGAGGTTTTCTTGCCAGGGAGTAGCTTCATGAAATGGTGGCGACAATACAAAGATCTTCCACAACAATCCCAGGAGTGGCAGTCAAGCTCTCCTTTGTTTAACTTCATGAACATTGAGGGTTGGAAGGCCGTGGGAATTTAGAAGAAACAGCTATTTTCTTCAATGAGGAAGATTTTTCAGATTTTTATTTTATTTGAACTTAGTTGGTATGAGTTTTCTACAGTCCATCAGTAAGAATATTGTATGCTTCTGGTTTAAACTATGTATCTTTTTAGCTTGACGTTTAGGATCGCACTCAGTGATCCATCATCAGGATGGATCATCCCAAACATCGAGATGAAAAGATACAAAATTTAAACCAGAAGCACACAATATTATTATTGAGACTAGTCAATATCTGTATTTTTTTTCTTTCCAATCTAGATAAATTTGCTACTATCATTTAGAATATTTTGATAAACAAACTCCATATAAGTTTCTGCAGTTGTTTAAATTTAATTATGTGCTAATAAATCTTCTGTCGTTCAAGATTTAATTTCTTTGTAGCTGAGTAAATTTCATTTCAATGGGTGAGAACTATTTATAAACTTTGACACCATTTTATACTGTTTTTTGGACTATTGTAGGTAGAGCCGAAGAAATGAGTTTTAGTCAGTGTAAATATTTGGAAATGTTAAGTGGGGGTGATAGGTTTTCTTTCTTTCCAACAATTTTTATTAAAATATATAGAAAAAATTAGAGTTTTTTAACCTATATCAGATAAAATTTTAGAACAATACAATTTTAGGATTAGGATTGATTATACACAAAATAACTTTTAAAAATTATGTAAACCACTAAAATTCATACATTAAGCCAAAATACTCTAATTACATACATAGATCTACAAAAGATTTTGTAGAATATTTATATAGTTGGTATCTATAATAATTACCATACCAATGCTCTATTCATCTTCCTCACTTGAACTATCAATAAGCAAAGTAATCATCCATTCAATCCTTGGTTTCTAGCTCAAACCCATGGCCTAGTAGTTTTTTTCCTTATATTGAAGAAAACCAAGTTATAAAGAATACATGCTACCAATAGGTAGTAGCTGAATGAGAAATAAGAAGCACTATCCTTCAATATTTACAATGGCAATACAAATGGTTGAACCCAAAAATTTCAACAATTAATACTTGAGTTATAGCCCTTTATGAAATGGACCAAGGGTGTTGTTTAACCTATGTTTGAATTTGTTGAAGTTGATCCTTGGTCATAACATTGTTTTTGTATAAAAATTAAAGCTGTGAAAACCAAAAAGTGATCTAGAAAATTATGTTAGAGTAAAGCTGTAGAGTACCAACTCCATAAAAAATAGTTGTTAGAAATCACAACACCACACATAGCCTTTCAAATATGCCTCAGAAAAAACTTGTCTAATTGAATCAATAGTCAAATTATCATGCAAAATGGAACCAAAAAGTGCTTCTTTCCAATTCATCTAATGATGAAAGATAGTAATACAACTCTCCAGTTTTTTTTAGCAAAAGGACCATTTTAAAAAATATGTTTCATATTTTCAATATATAAGAAAAAACGGCAATTAGCTGGCTGAACCATAATGCATTTCAATAGTATCCCAACAACAATTTTAAAACTTTAAAATTTTTCATGCTAACACTTATATTCATCAACTTTGATTTCCATATTTGTGTACTTATTTTGGTCCACATTTTGGAGTTGAACCTTCCTTTTCATTTATGATTAAGATGAGGCCAATGAGGAATGTGACTTAATATAAAATCTCTCTTTAGTAGAAGATAATTGAAATGACTCAAGGACAACTATCACTTCTCAATCCTTAAAAAGAGTTGGTAGCCTTTATTTTAAACAAGAGAATTTAAAGGTTTTTCTCTTCAACTTTATTTTATCAAAGAAGATTTTGAAAAAAACTTAAAATTTGAAAATCTGTAACTTAATTTTATGTTCAACTTTCATAATTTATCTTTTCCAATAAAATAGACAGTTAATTGAAAAATAAAACCCGTATATCATTGCTAAGAGATTGTATTAATTTTAAATAATAAAATTTATTTGTTTTTTATTTGACCATTTTTTTGGAATCAATTCTATGGGAGGCTATTGGATATTAAAAAAATTATAATTTTTTCTTGATACATTTAAAAAATTTATATTTTATTTGATGAACTTGAAGGTGGTTTATCATTGGATTATTTAAAAAAAGGGGTAAAAACTTTATTGAAAATCAGAGCAAAGCATTACATAATAGCAAAGGGCCAAAGCCCCAGGAACCAACAGAAACCACCAGAAAAACCAGGAACAAAATCACCCTTCCCCATTACCACTCCCATCCTCAGCAATAATCCTTTCCAAATCCTGACATAACTCACGGGAAACCTGCTCCCACCCATCGATCTTCCCACCATCTATATTCTCCGACGCCCATTTGGCCAGACAATCAGTTGCCCTATTCCATTCCCTTGGAATATGGACAAAAGATACCGACTCCATCAAAGAGCTAACCTGTAATATCTGTAGCACCATCATAGCCAACTACCAGCTAACATCATAAATCTTCTTTTCATGAAGTAAATTGACCAAGACCTGAGAATCAGACTCACAAATAACCTTACGCCACCCTAAAGCATACGCCCGCTTCAAGGCATAGAGGATAGCCAAGCCTTCCATCCTATTGACAGTCTGTATCCCTTCATTAGCAGAAAAAATAAAAACCACTGATCCAGAAGAATCCCTACCAACCTTGCCAATCCCAGCGGGTCCAGGATTTCCCCTAGATGAGCCATCCGTATTAATTTTCAAAAAGCCAGCAGGAGGGGGAAACCAACTCCCCACCCTTTGAACTTTTTGCCTCACACGCCTACCTCTCCTGACACAAGCAGAAACTGAAGATAGCCCCTGAATTCCCAACCGATCAACCATCTCAGCAACTCCTTTATCTAACGACAACACAATCTCACCTTTAGCTTCGACAGTCTCCTGGATCATTCCCACAATTCTAAACCAAACCTGTTGAATCCCCAAATTTTCACCCCAAAAGATTCTCCGATTCCTTTCCAACCAAACTTGCCAAAGCAAAAAGATGGGACCAACATACCAAACATCCTGCAAGAAAGAGGCCGAGGAGGGGGGCCTCCCCAGACTAATCCAAAACTCAACCAGGGAGGAGGCATGAATGCATGGGATTTTCCAAACACCCCACCAGAAATGCCAGAGCTATAAGGTGAAGGAACAACGGAAGAACAAGTGAGGAGAGTCCTCCTCCCCACACCCGCAGAGAACACACCTAGATGGGCCTGAAAAACCTCTCTTCCGGATATTATCCCAAGTCAAACACCTATTCCAAGCCAAAGTCCAAATAAAGCAATTACACTTTGGCCAAGAAAACTTATTCCAAACTTTCTTCCACCAATGAACCTCCACCCCCTCAATCTACTGGGAAAGCAACTCCTGATACCCAGAAGAAACGGTGTAAGCACCCTTGGGGTTAGGAAACCAAGCCAACACATCCCTCATCCACGAGGGAGCTACAGCTTCGACAAGAAAGAATGTAATGAAGCTCAGCGCACTCCTCCTCCATACCAGCAACAGGCCATTCCTCAGGATTCTTCCATCTCGCCTCCACCAACTGCCCCTGAAAAGAAAAAGACTTAAAGTCGCACACCCTCAACCATCCAACTTCACAGAACCTCTGGCACAAAGTAAGCAAATGAGGATACTGAGAAACAATGGGAGGGTGACCATCCCAAGCATCATGCCAAAAATCAGCCTCTGACCCGCTCTTGCAAATCCAGAATAAGCCACCCTTAACGAGCGCAACCCCTTTCTTGAGAGTATTCCAAATCACAGATCCCTTCCCCGTCAAGCTACGAGGGATATCACTCTGAGGAATCCCTAGAAAGTACTTCTGAGTCAAAATTCTAGCCCACACCCAGTCCTGTTCCACACACCAACGCCAATACAATTTAGCAGTCAGAGCCGTACCAGACAGGAACGACTGCCTTAACCCAAGACCACCAAACTGTTTTGGGCTACATACAACATCCCATCTAACAAGGCTCCACTTGGAAGACAATAAACTACCAGCCCATAAAAATTGTCTTCCTAAGGAATCAAAATCCCTAACAAAACCCATCGGCGCCACCTGAATCATACACCTATAAAGAGGGAGAGTCTGAACCACAAATTTGAGCAACTGAACCCAACCCGCAAAAGACAGCCAGCGAAGGGTCCAATGAGTGACTTTGACACGAAATTTTTCCAGAATAGCCTGCCAAGAATCCCTAGACTGCCTACCAACCGAAATAGGAATCCCAAGGTAGGTCAGCGGGAGATCCCCAATCTGAAATCTAAGAATATGAGCAATTCTCCTCTGAATGGAGTTTGGAGTATTGAAGAAAAAAATGGAAGACTTGCCCTCATTAATTAACTGGCCCGATGCAGCAAGATAAACATCCAACACCTTGCACATGTTTGAAGCCTCCCTAATAGTAGCCATGCCCATCAAAGCAGTGTCATCCACAAACTGTAAGTGAGATTGCACTGGTAAGCCACCTCCCCATTGCCATCCTTGAATGAAACCCCCCTCCACATTCCTTTTTATCAACCGTCCCAAACCTTCCACCAAAAGAAGAAACAAGTAAGGAGAGAGGGGGTCACCTTGTCGTAAACCCCGAGAAGCACCAAAGAGTTCAGAGTGCTCCCCATTAATCAAAACAGAGAAAGAAACTGAATTCACACAACTCATAACCCAGCGAATCCACTCCTCCTCAAAACCAAAGGCCCCCAGAACTTTTTGGAGGAAGGACCATCGAACTCTGTCATAAGCCTTGGCCATGTCAAGCTTGATGAACATAGCCTTATCTTTGGAGTTGGCCATAGAATGAATAGTCTCTGTAGCAATAACCACCCCATCCAAAATCTGGCGGCCCACCACAAAACCACTCTGTTCCTCAGAAATCAGCAGGGAAAGCCACTTTTTTAACCTATTAGCAATCAACTTAGAGATTATTTTATAAATAACATTGCAAAGAGAAATGGGGCGAAATTGACTTAACCGATCAGCCCCATCACCCTTGGGGATGAGAGCAAGGAAGGTAGAATTTAGGGCCCGAAGCATTTGCTTATTCTTTTGAGACTCTTGAATGACAGCCAATAAATCCAGCTTGATAATCTCCCAAAATTCCTGGAAGAACTCAATCGAGAAACCATCTGGACCAGGAGCTTTACCCTTCTTCATCTGGAAAACAATCTTCTCCAACTCCTTCAGCGAAATATCACTCATAAGATACTCCTTCATCTCCCAAGAGACCAAAGAAGGAATACAAGAGAGGACCTGAGCCTCCTCAACCGAGTCCCCCTGCGAGTCCTCCCTGAATAAAGAAGCAAAATACTGCACAACTTCATTTGAGATAGCCTGAGTAGAAGAAAGAACCTCCCCCCTGTCAGTCACCAAAGCCGAAATAGAATTACCATGATGCCTGGCCTTCACTGAATTGAAGAAGAAGGCAGTATTCTTGTCTCCCTCCTGAAGCCACTCAATCCAAGCTTTTTGTTTCCAGTAGATCTCCTCTCTCAGCTCCCACTCCTCCAGAGCTTTCAATGCCCTAGCCTCATCCCGCAACAAATCCTCAGACACCCCATCCTCCCTAATCAACCTAGTAATACCATTCAACTCAGCTTGTGCAGCAAGCTTCGCATGGTAAATGTTTCCAAAGCATTGTCAGTTCCACCGTTTAAGCTGATACTTAACATATTGAAGGAGCTTAGCAAAATTATACATTGCAGTACCATAAGTAGGTCTACCATACCTCCACCATTCAGCAACACATCCATAAAGGTCAGGGTCCCGCAACCACATTACCTGGAATTTGAAGGTTGGCGTTCGAGGCACCCGAGTAGAAGAGATAACTAGCTTTATAGGCCAGTGATCCGAACCTCTCCAATCTAATATCTCAGAACTAGAAGACCACATTCCCCCGACCCAAAAGCAGCAGACCATGAAACGATCCAGTCGTTCAGCAATGCAACTGTCACCCACCCTTCTGTTGTTCCAAGTAAACTAACCATTGCTAGGTTTGATATCAACAAGATTGAGAGCTGATATATTGTCCTGAAACAACAACGCAGAATGCTCCAGTCTTGCAATACCACCCCATTTCTCAGCTAATTCAGTAATAGCATTAAAGTCACCTGCAATGATCCATGGCTGATAGGGAAATAGGCTACGAACAAAACAGATATTTGTCCATAAAAGAAGTTTACCCTGGAACTCAACAGGTGCATAAACATTGGAGAAAAGAACAGACTCTCCCGACTCAAAACACAAAGCAACCATGGATAAAGAGGACTTGAAGGATAACCACCACAAAGGTTGAATCTTCCGAGGGTTCCAGAAACAAGCCACACCCCCTGAGGATCCCTGAGCCCCAATACACTGGCATTGACCATTCTTCCACAACTTAGGCACTAAACCCATCATGCACTCAACAGATAACTTGGTCTCCTAAAGAAAAAGAACATCAGGAGAATGACTTCTTACCAACTCACGAACAACTTTTTGTCTAGGGCCACTGTTCAAGCCTTTACATTCCATGAAATAATGACCATTTAAAAGGAGTCAAAAAATGAGAATCCAGGGTCTTGACAGACCCTGACTCCACCAAAGTCTCCCCCATCATCTTAATCTTTTCCAAATCTTTCTTCCTGCCAAGTTTAGCGATTTTCTCCGACCCCCCCTCTTGCCATCCTTTTGCAAAATGCCCAGTTGAGGAGAAGGCTTGCTACTTTTAGCCACATCTGATCCAACATTCCGCGCAGGAAAGGAAGTGCCTCCATCCCCCTTCCCCAACTCAACATTTGGATCCGACAACACCTGAGCCCCAACCTGCACATCAGTGACCATAGGCATGACAAACTCCTCCTGTGGAGCAGGAGGAGTAATGGAAGTGTGATCCTCCAGGCCAGAACTCACCACGCCTGAATCCACACTTATTAACCTTGGATTAACTTCTTGCTGACCCAAATCATCCAGGACCTCAAACCTGTTAAAATTATCCTCATCTTGTCTCTCCATCAAAGTCCTTTTTTGACCTCTATTTTGGTTACGAGCCTTAACAGGAACATAACCCTCAGCATCCGCCCCCTCGACAGACACAGGATTCTTCCCCTTATCAGCATTAGGGGTGTTACGAGGAGGAGGTGGAGGCTAAGGCACCACAGGCTTAGCCTTTGAGCATCAATGCAATAGGTGACCATATTCATGACAGAGGCGACATCGGAAAGGAAGGGTCTCGTAATCCAATTGCTGCACCCAAGAATGGGAACCCGCACACATATCCAAAGCATCTGGAAAAGGTCTACTCAAATCAATTTCCACACAAATTCGAGCAAAAGTCATTACTTTCTTACCTAGGGTTTGTGTCGAAGACCCCACCGGCTTCCCAAGCATCGAAGCAAGCATGTGCAGAGCATCCTCACGACAACATTCAATTGGAAATCTGGGCAATCGAACCCACACCAGAACATGATTCGGAAGCTCCTCCGAGGGATTAAAGCCTGCATGCCATGGCTTGACGAACAACCCAACTTGGTTGTGAAAATAGGGCCCCCCTCAAAAACCCTATTGTGATCAGCCAAGCAGATAAATGTGACCATGAAAAAATTATTTGCAAGCAGCGTGACCTCCATTTCACCCTCTGGCTCCCAAGTCCTCCGAGCCCAAGTTTCCAAAAATTGTAGAGACACTCTCATTCCCAAAAATTTGCAGTACAGCGAATGCTTTGAATAATATTCAATATCCTCAACAATCATCTCAATCGGAATCACCAATTTAGGTCTCTCTTTGCAGCACTCAAGGCAGCCGTTAATCTTTGAGATCTGAGATCCACTAGAAAAATTTGATTCCATAGACCATGTATTCAGAGAGAAGATGGTGTTTTCAAAAACCCTCGCTCCTTGGCTTGTCGATTTTAAGCCCACCGCAGCACGAAAATCCATGTCGAGCGAAGTCCTAGATGGCTCACCCTGAGACATAGCCGCCAAAAGGCTCGGGATAGAGATGCACAGGAAAGAGTCGGCCCTAGACACAACAAATCAGAGGAGACCCTCACCTGCAACACCCACCACCGAATCCACACTCAACCCAACACCACACACAACCCACAACAATATATCCCCACACCAGCACAAGAGCCCAACCACGACGGCAAAAAGAGGGCCAGACAGAGCCCTATGCGCAGAAGAAATGGCCAATCTCAACCAAGCCAGAGAACCAAGAACATTCACAACAGAAAGATTAACCCCAACGTAATCTAAGAAGACGCCTCTGCTAACCCCAACGCTTTCTGCGTAATGCATGTAAAAGCAAAACACAAGCTGGGGTTTGATTCCTAGCTCTCAAGACCTCATGCCTCTTGCGCACTGTAAAACGCCATCCCCATCATTTAGAGAATTTGAGTATCATGAAAAAAAGTCTTACTCATTTGGATTATAGCTTGTAAACATATACAATATTAATTTTAATTTTGTTTAGTTTGATTTTCATTTTATTTTTTCACATGTAATATTCATATAAACTAACTTAGATTAAAAATGATGCATACCTAGACAAGAATTACATTAAAAATTTAATTATTCAAAATAAATAAAAATATTATTTTCTAAAGTAGATTAAGATGAATGAATATAAACAAGTACTAACAATTAAATTATCTTAAAAAACAGTCTTAAAATACTACACACATTCTCAAATTGACAAAGAATAATTAGGATACTAGAAATTTTCAACTTTTAAAAAAACGAATCTATCATGAATGTGACCAGCTAAAAACTTTAGATGTTAAGGGTGAATTTATAGCAATAATAGATTTTTAAACTTTTGGGAAATATTTGTAAATAGAGCAATTTTTTTATGTATATGTATTTATGAATTTAATATTTATGTAATTTTTTTTTAATTTCTTAAAATATAATAAATAATAAAAATTTAAAACAATTTTATATTAATATGTATTGTAAAATTTTGATGTCTTTATATTTAAAAATAAATATATACTTTAATTTTATTTTTCATTGAATTTATTTATAATATGACGCTTCTCTTCAAGTAATTTTTCCATATATTTTATGTTTTAATAGTGAAAATTATTTTAAATTTATTTTGGCTAGTAAAATATATAATATTTTTAATTTACATTAGTGAATAAAAATGAATAATATGATTTAAAATAGATTCATGATTAAGTTTATTATTATAATTATCATTATATGGATTAAGTTACAATTATAATTATATAGACTTTTTAATTAAATTAGAATTAAGGTTATAATTAATTAGAATATATATAATAATTACAAGGAACAAATTGAAATTCAATTATATCACTCAATTTATAGTACTAACAAGGGAAGTACTCACATTGTAGTTGTTTGGATTAAAATGTGTTAAAATAATTTTTATATATTGATGTCTCAATCATACTACATGATTCATGATCAAGAAAAGAGAAAATATATGATGGAAATGCATGATCCAAGAAGTACAAATAGATGAGAGACTAAAAATCAAGGAAAACCCCTAGTTTTAAGGAGGCATTGGTTTTTGGTGCCTAAGGTTTTGGATGTGGGGGCAAGTAGTTTCGTCTGCTCAAAACCCTTGTTACAATCTTTCCTACAAAAGTTTCTTCTTGAAATGCGGTTGTCAATCAAAGTTGTCCCCTCTTCATTGGACACTCAAACGTGTTCCTAAGATTTGTTTAAATGGTTTTATATGTGATAGGGAAGATTACTTACAAAATTATGCCCCCATCTATAGATTTACAAAAACGTGGCTAAAATTATGTGATCTTCACACTTGGATTACAAAAACAATTGTAATAAAGTATGGACGAAGAAATTTACATCTACCCTTGTGTCAGGGGCTTCTCTATTCTTGAATTTGACTCCCTTGAAGACAAGGAGATGGTGATAAGAAATGGCCCATGGGTGTTCGACGAGGATTTCCTATGCATAAAACCTCAGTTTCCATCTTTTGATTCTTAGTTGAGACTTTCTCATCAACATACCTTTGGGTGTAGTTACCTTACCTACAATTCTAAGATTTAGATAGATTGCAAGCCATTAGTAATGACTTGTGTAAGTATCATTGCACTTCAAAAGAAACAATTAATTATAAAAGTTTCACCTATATGCATATATGTATAGATATGGGTTTCTTGAAAGGTATTCCTACTAAGATTTCTCTAAAGGTGGGCAACAGATGTTGGAGGCAATCGTTAGATTATGAAAAAGTTGATTTCAAGTTTAGAAAATGTTTTTCAACAAATCATTCTACCCATCAATGTGAAAAGATGCAAGCTCATGAATGAGGAATTCAAGCTTCAAGTGGAAGGCCTACTTGGTGGATTGGGGTAGAACCCCACCACTGTCATTCCACCATGTGCTCAAAATGTATGGCTTCTTCCCAAGGTCTTCCAAAGGCCACTCTAAAGCCAAACACATCTCCTTCATGTGAAAGACCCAACTAATGAGGTTATGCTAGAGGCCTCTAATGAAGGTGAAACCTCTAGGACCTCATCAATCTCAATGGAAAAAGCAATCACAAGGATTATGGACAATTTTGAAGTCTCGCTAGTGTTACTAAAGACATGAGGACTATTATTCCAAAAGGCAATGAGGACAACTCAAAAGAGAAATTAAACAAAAGCCAAAGTTTGTTTCTTAGACGAAGCATAAATGTACAAAAGTAAAAAGAAAAAAGTCGCCTCCCTCAAATCTAAAACATCAAATGATGTTAAGATTGTCAAAAAAAATTAAAAATCTTGAAAATGTGAATGATTTTCTTGCACCCAAATTTTTGTTTGTTTGTTTTGGGTCCACAAATCCACAATTTACCAACAAAAAAATGAATTGAACAACCAATGAATGTGAAATTATTGGGGAGGACCCAATGCAGGCATGTTTCAATAGTTGTGATAGTAGTTGTTTATATAATGCCCAATGTTTTTATCAATATTGGACCAATAGTTGTGACTTTAAAGTTGTTAGTGTTGATAATGACTACCCATAATTAAACAAAATGTATTCCTTTGATCTAAAAAGCAACCAATCATGTGATTCCACATCAGCGCTCAATAAAACATGCTGTGAATTCACAAGTATTGGTCTCACTTTTGGGCCTTTTTGGACACCTTGACAAAAAGCATGCTGATGTGGCATCATATTGTGATGATGTGGCCATGAAACCTTAGTTATGGCGGGGACTTAAAGTGGCTGCTGTAAAAATTGGGAGTGATTTGAAATTTCCAGTAGGATAATTAGAAGCCAAGTTAGGTGCACAATCTGGGTCCTCTCCCTATATATTTTATTCGGATTTTGTTTATTAAGGAGGTATAAAATCTTCTCTCTTGATTATTGTCTTTATTACCCCTAAGCTTAAGATGTCATGAAAAAGAAAGGAAACATAAATTTCACCATGAAATTGATGGACTGCGTCAGCGCCAAACCAATGTTAAAGAAAGGGTTGCTTAAAAACCAAGCACCGACCAATGTGGAAATTCCAAACAAAACGATAGAGAAGGCAGCTCCAGGGAAAGTCCAGATGACATGACTTGCAAAATTGTGTCGGCCAATAGTGGAGGATGGCGACACTGTCGGCTGGTCGTCCAGAACTAATAATAATGGTACGGAAGACAGGTTCCGCGAAAGTTCGATGACGTCTCAGATGGGTAATAATGGATGGACAGCATTGCTTTCAAAATTGTGATAAGAACATGAATAGAGAAGTCGAGACGAAAAGGATTGACAAAGTAAATCTATATTGTATTGGATTGTGTATCATTTTTGTGTTCATTTTCACAATGTGAGATGGAAGTACAATCTATGTCGATATCTTCTCGATCAAGAGTCAATTAGTGAGGGGTATTCATTCTATCAAAATTACCCAAGGCACAATCATAATATTCTCTCTTATATCATACTTTCAAGAGATTTGACCTTGGTGGATGATGTAATTAAGGAACACACCATCGTCTTCACCAATTATGCACAATCAATTGAACTACAACTGTTTGGTTGTATCATGTTTTTAAATTAAAGATATATGATATTTCTACATTGTATTATATATAGGTTATTTTAATATTTTTGATTATTTAGATTAATTTTGAAATTCAAATATGATATGTGAAATGAGTTATTATATTTATATTTAATGTTATTGTTGACTAAATAAATTAATAAAGAAATTGAATTATTTGATTCCTCAAAGTTACTATGTAAGTTGGTAATGTAAATAATAGTATACCTTTCCTAGTAATTTTTTAGACTTTGATGTAAAATTGCAATGTCGCTTTTTTTAATTATAGTTGTGTTTGCATCTTGTTGTAATATGTAAAATGAGAAAAATAAACACATCATAGAATGAGATACCTGTTACTATGAAATTATTTTATGAAATTTTAATTATTAATTTAATATAAGGTTTGAATTGGTAAAAATTGTATAGCTTAGACATTTCCCCTTTCTTTTGGGTCCATTTTGATCTAGTTATTCCTTATAGAATGAAAATGGTATGGATTTCGAGAGAGTTATAGTAAGGGAACCAAAATGCTACCTAAAAAGTGGCCAAGCACTTAAAACCTCATGCATGTTGACAAACATATATCCCTATCTCACTTGAAGAATGTTAAGTTATTCACCCATTTCTATGACCTATTAAACATAATTTATAAGATACTACTAACTCATAGACATATTTATCCACTAGTATATTAATCTTTTGTGATAGATGTCATCATCATATCTCTAATGCTTAGATATATAGGAGTATAAAGATTCTTGTCCCTTAGCACCATTTAAACTCTTCCTAGAAGCATGTAGAAGAGGCACTAGGTATGAATGATGTATAATCCTGGAAGATTGCTATGGATGAAGAAATGACATCTTTGAAAAAGAATGATACATGAGATCTTGTACTATTGCCTGAAGGACAAAAACCTATCGGTTGTAAATGGGTGTTCAAGAAAAAGATTGGTTCAGATGAAAGTATTGAGAAGTACAAAGCAAGGTTGGTTGTGAATGATTACTCTCAAGTTGAGGGTGTTGATTATCGTGAGATATTTTCTCCTATTGCAAAAATGACATCCATTAGATTTTTGCTTTCTATTTTTGTTGCTTATGATTTAGAGGTTGAGCAAATGGATGTGAAATTGTTTTCCTTCATGGTGATTTGGAGGAGGATATTTCTATAACATAGCCATAGCACTACGTGGTGAAAGGTAAAAGTAAGTTGGTTTGAAAATTTAGGAAATCTTTGTATGGCTTAAAATAGAGTCCTAGGATGTGGTGCCATAAATTTGATACATATGTGTTGAGTTTGGGATTTTGGGATTTGAGTGTTCTAAATCAAATCCTTGTATTTATTATAAAACTGATGGTGATCGTTTCTTGTTTATTGTATTATATGTTGATGATATGTTATTTATTGGTAGAGGAAAAGGTACGATTTCATAACTAAAATCTCAACTTGCTGCTAAATTTAAAATGAAAGATCTTGGTGCAACTAAATACATTCTTGGGATGGAAATTAAAAGAGATAGAGTGAACAGAAAGCTATGGATTGACCAAAACAAGTATGTCAACTCAATTTTACAAAGGTTTGATATGCAATATTGTAGACCATTGTGTATTCTTGTTTTAGTTGGAACAAAGTTATCTATTTCAGATTGTCCAACATCTCCATCAGAGATGGAAGACATGAGTAGAGTGCCTTAGCATATAGTGCAATTGGAAGTTTGATATATGTTATGATTTATACTAGACCAGACATTACCCAAGCAGTGGGAGTTCTTTCCAGATATATGTATAATCATGGAAGAGTTCATTGGGATGTAGTTAATAGAGCCTTCAAATATTTGTGTGGTACCTCAGATTATTCCTTATGTTATCATAGTAGTATGATTGAAGAAAAAATTTCCCTTTATATTCATGGTTATGTGGATTCAGACTGGGTAGGTGATGTTGATAGCAAAAGATCCACCAGTGCTTATGTGTTTACTTTATTTGGTGGTGCAATTAGTTGGATGATTAAGTGGTAGGCTGTGGTTGCTTTGTCAACTACTGAAGCAGAGTATATTGAAACTACTCATGCATGTAAAGAAGCCATTCAACTTAAAAGAATGTGTTCAAATATTGGATTAAAACAAGGTGAAGTAACAATTTATTATGACAATCAAAGTGCGATATGTCTAGCCAAGAACCCAACATTTCATGCCAAGATCAAACACATTGATGTACAATATCATTTTGTTAGAGATATGGTCGAAGATGGTAGGGTGAAGTTGATTAAGATAGAGACTTTGATGAATGTTGATGATTCTTTAACTAAGCCTATGAGCACAAAGTTCATATGGTGTTCAAAGACTATAGGCCTTGCGGCCCCTAGCAATTGGAGATGATGTTGACGCCCTTCCATTGTCCTTGCAAGGTGTTCAACAAGTGGGAGATTTGTTGGGAAAATGTGTCTCAACCTTGCAATTATATATGGTTTATTGTTGATAGGATGTATGTTGGTATGTGGCAACTGATCATGCAAATATTGTACACTTGTAACAAGATATTTTTTGCTGACAAGTCAAGGTTTTTTTCGGCTGACATTTAAGGGTTTTTTTCCCGCTGACACATCAAGGATTTTTCTCGCTGACATGTCAAGGTTTTTCCGTTAACACTGTTACCTATTTTAGCTACCAACTCAAACAGGTGGAGTTGTTTATGTTTTACAAAGTGAAACAAAAGGTACATTCTACTCTCCTATGTTATATCCATGTGCATAAAGAAATTATTAAAAGATTGAATTATTATACTATGCAAATGCATACAACAAAGAAGAGAGTGAAATAATTTTTGAAAAAGTAGTCTTTATTGATAACCATAAACGTATGGTGTCCCACACAAGCCATGGGACTAACTATTTGAATGCAAATAAAGGAAAAGAGCACATTTATAGATACATGAAAGAAAGAATGTATATATAAAGAGAGGGGACTCGTTATTGCCTGAATGACAAATCCCAGTTGAGTTGCTTTGCATTTGCTGAACTTCCCCTCTTGCTTGTTTAGCTCCATTTGCTTTGATGCTCTAGAAGATTGCTCCGGTGCTCCAGAAATTCTTGCATGTGTGAGAAAGAGTTTATTAGAGCAATGAAAGATTACCAATCAATTTATATGCAAGCATCCATAAACATATAGCCTAATCCTCATAAACATCAAAATAGTTTGCATACCACAAATGTCTAGGTAAACAAAAAGGTTATCATAAACATTTGTCATATGTTATGTTTTTATCTAACATATTTTCTCATTGTGCAGGTATAGGTGAAATATTTGTTGCTATTTTGTTTCATTTGACATGTGGAGTGAAATGGGCTCCCACAAGGGTTGATCCTAGCATGTTTCCCTCTATTTTTAAGAGGGATGAGAGTGCAAAAAAATCACATTTCTCAATTGAAAACACATATCTCATCACCTGTGATAGTAAGTTATCCTCACTATCATAGATGATAACATTATTGCTCAATTGGAGAATAATAAAAGAAGATCATTGAAGCATAATAAGGAAGAACATGAACAGTCATGAAATGAAGCCTCCACATGAGTGACAACCATATCACGAGAGACTTTCAAGAAGCAGTGATTATTACTTGTTTTAATGATGAATAGCAAGTTGGTTTCACCTTTTGTATGCATGAGAACAATTGCCAATCATTATTCTTTGGCTTTCCCTCACTGTTATAAGTATAAGTGCTACTAGTTTTCCCATTGTTAAAGTCATTTCTAAGCTTTTCAGATGACATTAGATTGGAGGAATAAATAATAGTTGCATCTCACAGGGGGCCTTTTATAATAATACAACATAAGAATATCATGTGTTTTGACAAAGAGAAAATATAGTGAGATGTAGGGTAAGTGATTCAGATGATAGAGTCACATGGGATAGTAAGGTCTAATGAAAGAGGAATTCACAAGTAAAGATGTGTCACAGTGCCAATGTAGACCATGAAGAGAAGAACACAGTGGAGTAGGATTGTCATGTCAATTACAAAGTGACAGTTAGTTAAGGAAGAAATAATCTAAGACAAGGTTAAGACAGTAAACTTAGAAGTTCATTGTAACCATTTAAGCAACTAGGCAGAGAAAGGTTAACAGTAGATCATAGAGTTGTCAAAGTGCTTAACAGTAGATCATAGAGTTGTCAAAGTACAATGGGGATAGATATATGTTCAAAGGTCACTACTTCAAACTAATGGTCACAAATTACTTGAAGGAGGTACCGTAGTCATAAGATAGAAGATGTTTAAATATAAAGAGAAGACAACGAGCTTGACAAGAATAACATGTCAAGATGAATGTCACATATAATATGATAGTCATGCCATAATAGAGATGACTACTATCATCAAATAAGCATGATAGTAGACTTGTAGAAGATAGTGACAGTCATTTGGAGATTGATCTATACTTTCATAATAATGGGTTACACTTTTTGGGACATCCGGAGTTTTGCTTGAAATCACATATTTTTGGAAAATATAATGATTTAAGCCTTTAAAGGTTCCATTTAAATGATTAGAGGCTTTGATCAAACCCCCTTAGATCAAACCCCCTTGGATAGAACCCTGTTAGTTTTAAACCATACCTGTAATGGAGTCTCCTCTACACTATCAAAATGTTGATAAAAAACCACTTTTAATTTACCTTTTGGGGGATCAAATGAATTCATTTAAAATTTATGTTTTATAAGTATGCAACCCTTATTATAAGCTTTCCAAAAAGTATAATTTTAAATAATTTAATTTGATTACTATATTTTTTTTAATTTCTTGTGCATGTAGGTTTTTCAATGAACATCAAGTTCTTTGTTTCACACATATGAAAAATTAGGAAAATAGAAAAAAAATCTAAAAAATACATGCGCACTAGGTATTGATGTCCTTATTCCAACAAAAGAAATAATAAGTTAATTCAAATGCATACAAAAAAGTTATGCAGTTCGAAGTACACCTCTGTCCAAATTAAAATTACTTTGACTTGGAAAATTAATTAAAAAACATGTATATGTAACAAAAAATTATGAAAAAATATCTATGCACTAGATATTGGTGTGACAAATCTATATTTTAAAAATTAGAATTGTATCCTTTCTATATAAAATATTTATGCGGTTCGAAGTAAACATAACTTTTTAAAAATGTTGTTTAGTGGAAAAAATAAGTTATTAAAAATTACATAAATGGATTCACAATTTATTTTTTAATTTTTAAAAAATATAATTAGAATCTGCACACAAAATCTCACAAATAACTAGTTTGATTCATCTTCAAATTCTTAACAATTTAGCTACTATAGGTGTAAGAAAGTGAAGATCTGATGAAAAATGTTGATTTCAATGTCAAGTTTGGTCAAAAAGTGTAACCCATTATTGTGGGATCCTATATGAGATGGATGAATATTACAGTCATAAAGACAGTGACAGAGAAATGTTCTTAAAAAGTGACTTGAAATAGATGAAGAGCAACTTGAAGGTAGAATGACAGTAAAAACACAAATAAAAGATAGTCATGATAAATATGTCTATAATGATAAATATTAGAGAAGATCCCAGTCATAAAATATGAACGTGATCATGGTTGAAGATACAATACGGTCACAGTATCATGCAAGTGGTAGTGGTAAGACAAAATGATAGTGTTATTCCAAAGAGCAATGACAATGAATAGAAGATAAAAACATGATTGTTACAATCACAGTGATAATAAGACTCATTGCAATGATATTACAAAGTAAAGTGACAATAATAGTCATGGCTTGGAAATGACAGTCACAAGAATTTTGAAGGCTCGTGTGGTAGAGAAAAGCCATGAAGCATGCCAATCTTGTACAAGTTAACAAAGAACATGATGATCAAAGGTCTACTAGAAAGATGTGTAGAGTTTTTGAATTATACCCATACTATGTAATGACATTGAATCATTTTGCAAACCATTTTTCCTTCATGGGGCAGTATTTTCTTGTGAAACATTCGACTGAGATAGCTCTTGTTTCAAATGTTCACCCTCTCATGAAGTCTCATTCATATTATAATTTTGCACGATCTTTTCAACTCGGAAAAGACTCAGGGTTTCAAACCCTCGAGAAAAATATAGAAGAAATCAAAAGGAAAAAATGCTTAATGATGGGCACTCAAGATTTCAAAAAATAGAGAAAGCAAACTTTTTGTTTCTAGAGATTGCAAGAAAACACACCATACAGGAAACAATAAACAACATCCTCATTATTTTTTCAGAAAATGGAGCTCGAAGAAAGATTTTATTGATAGATAATGAAAGAAAATGGTGTGAGTTCTATAGGAAATGGCTTACCCAAGCTCGACATGTTCGAGTATATACAAAATTTGCACAAAATAGCTTTAGAAAGCCCTCCAAATCCGCCATGAAAGAGCTCCAGGTGAAACCCTATGGTGGTGCTCTCAAGTTTGCAACAAGTGCAAAGTGAAAAATGAGAATCGTGAATGCTTTTCCATCAATTTTTCCTTGAGGGTTTCAACCCTAGCTTGTGCCGATAAGTAAAAGGTATTTTTACCTTTTATTTAAAATGTTTGTAATGTGAATTAATACCCATGGTGAGTTCATATCTAATGAACTTAATATATCTCTTTGTAAATGCTAGAGTATAGGAGTCCTCTAGGACTTAGTCTTTTGCATTTGATTTTCCACATTGGTTGAGTCATATGTGTTTTCACATATGGAGAAAATGTAATGCATTTGATTTAAGTGATATTGTTATAAGTCACTTAACCAAGTGTTAATTAAATAAAAAATTGATGAAATATAAAACATTATTTAAGTGATGTTATTATAAATCACTTTATTAGTGTTCTGTATATCCAAGATAGTGGTGTGTTGAACACACCAAAGGTATGAGTCAAAGCAGTTGGAGACATGGTTGAATAATGATGACTTGTGCCAAGCATGTGGGGAACTTGGAGGTGATTGACCAACATGTGGAAAGCATGAAGGTTGTTTTTGATTGGGTTTTTGGAGGGAATGAGAGCATCTAGGAGCAATTTCTCATGCTTTTATTGTGGGTATGCTCATGGCTTGAATTTTTCTTCACTTTGGAGACCTTTTGGAGGGAGTTTTGAGTGCTATATTTTTGGATTTTCTGTTGCATACAACCAAGAAGCTTCTAGAAGTAGATGTGTGGGGAAGGCGTCAAAAAAGATTAAGTAACTTCAAACATTAGTTTTGAAGTTAGTTCGTTCTTCTTTCAACATGTATTGTAGCTTATTCTGGAGCTCTTTCAGGAAAAATGCAACATTGTGACCCAATATCAAACATGTACAATAGTATGTAACACCTTTTTATCAATGAAGTTCAATATTTTACCTTATTTGAAGCTATCACATTGTGTGTAGTGTGATGATGAATGAATATTCTTGTGAGTTTTGATAATTCCTTTAATGTTTATCTCATTTTAGCACCTTTAGGTCAAAGAAACATATATTTTTGCAGGTTGTAAGCTATAGAGTGGTTCAAATAGCTACTTTAGTTGTGAAATAATTTTTCTCCTTGAAAAGTGTTAAGAGAACCAAGCCTCCTTGCAAAATACTTATGTATTAATTTATATAAAAATATTTGAGGTGTGTTAAGTTAAGTTGAGTTATTGAAAAAATTGTGTGTTAAAACAATAGTATAGGTTGTGAGAAAACACATTTAGTTGCATCACCATAAGAGTTTAGTTTTCTTTTCATGTTACCTCCTTCCCCTTTTCCTCAACAAGAGAAGTAGATTAGGTGAGTACCTTAGGAGCTAGCCTTCTCTAGAGGTCCATTCTAAGTTTAAGCAACCCATAGCCTAGGAATGTTCCCATGTTCCTCCAAAGTGCTAAGTTATGCAACTTAGCAAGGGTACAACTTTAGGAGACAACAAACACGTCAAATAAAAAATGACCTTATAAAACCCTAATTCTAGAAGGTTCCAAAAATCTTGTCATAAGTGTGTGGGATGTATGTAGAAGGTGGTGTATTGTGAGAGTCTGATAGCGGTTGAGTTGTCTCTTGATCTCTGGTGGTGATACTCCTATGAGAAGCTTGCTCTACAAGTATATTGTAATATTTTGATTTATCAATAATATATTGGGCGACTTTTGGAGTGCGGGGTTTTTCTCCCGAAAGGGTTTTCCCCGTGTAAATTATTGTGTTGTGGTATGCATGATATTTGTGCTTATTTTTGTTTAATTTTTTGTAACTATTAAAGATCTGTAAATTTTTTGCATTACTTTCCTCTCAAGGTTAGTGTAGGAAGTTCTTATGCTACCTTAGTTTCCTTACAAGTATCATTGCACTTCAAAAGAAACAATTATTTATAAAAGTTCCACCTATGCACATATATGTATAGATATGGGTTTCTTGAAAGGTCTTCTATTAAGATTTCTCCAAAGGTGGGCAATAGATGTTGGAGACAATCGGTACATTATGAAAAGTTGATTTCAAATTTAGGAAATGTTTTTTAACTAATCATTCTACCCATCAATGTGAAAAAATGCAAGCTCATGAATGAGGAATTCAAGCTTCAAGTGGAAGGCCTACTTGGTGCATTGGAGTAGAGCCCCACCACACTATGTCATTTCACCATGTGCTCAAAATGATATGGCTACTTCCCAGGCTCTTCCAAAGGTCACTCTAAAGCCAAACACATCCCCTTCACTTAATGGGAAATACCCAATTAATGAGGTTATGCTAGAGGTATCTAATGAAGGTGAAACCTTTGGGAACTCATGAATCTCAATGGAGAAAGCAATCACAAAGATTATGGACAATTTTGAAGTCTCACCAATGTTACTAAGACATTAGGGACTATTATTCCAAGAGGCAATGAGGACAACTGAAAAGAAAAAATAAAACAAAACCCAAAGTTTATTTCTTAGGCAATGCATAAATAGAAAAAAGTAGAAAGGAAGAAGTTGCCTCCCTCAAATATAGAGTATCAAATGATGTTAACATCATAAAAAACAAATAAAACTTAAATACATGAATGATTTTGTTGCACCCATATTTAAAAGATAGATGCAAATTTATGGGAGTGGACCCAAAGTCCACAATTTACCAACCACAAAAATTGAAAGAACCCACATGAATATGAAACAATTATATATTTTATTTGGATTTTGTTTGTTAAGGAGGTAAAAAATCTCTCCTGATTATTATCTTTAGTACCCATAAGCCTAAGATGTCATGAAATAGCAAGGAAACATAAATTCACCATGAAACCGATGGAGTGCATCAACGCCAAACCAAGGTTAAGGAAAGATATGCTTAAAGACCAAGCATCAAACAATGTGGAAATTCCAAATAGAAAGATAGAGAAGGAAACTCTAAGGAAATTCTAAATGAAATGACTTGCAAAAGTATGATGAGCAATACTTAGTGGAGGATGCAGACTCTATTGGTTGGTC